>WBNM01029029.1:33515-79570 GCA_013399055.1 Ramphastos sulfuratus | reverse complement strand
TGGGTTGGTGGTGCCCTGGCAGTGCTGGGTTCAGGGTTGGATTGGGTGATCTGAAAGGTCTTCTCCAACCCAGAGGCTCTCTGGCTCCATGCACAGCAGCTCTCAGGAGACAGAAGGAAAAGAAATGGCCTGGAATTGTGCCTGGGGAGGGTTAGATTGGAGAGGAGGAAAACTTTCTTTGCTGCAAGAGTGGTCAGGGACTGGCACAGGCTGCCCAGGGAGGGGTTGGGAGTCCCCATGCCTGGAGGTGTTCTAGAGCTGTGTGGCCATGGCACTTGAGGCCATTGTTTGGTGCCCATGGTGGGGTTGTGCTGCTGGGTGAGCTTGGAGGCTTTGCCCCAAACAGTTCTGTGCTTTCTGGAGATTTCTTTCAAAGANAAAAAAAAAAAAAACAAAAAAAAAAACCAAACAAACCCAAACCAAAACAACCACAAAAAAACCAAAAACAAACCCAAAAGAAATTCCAACCATTTAATAATCAATTCCCTGCTCAACAACCATTTGTAGTGAGGGCTTGCAGGACCCAAAGGAACTTCCAAGCGATTCCTGGAATGGTTTAGGTTGAAGGGACCTTGAAGATCATCTGGTTCCAACCTGCCTTTGTCAGAAGTCTATCAAGACAAAAGAACCATGAAAGGAACTAGAACAAAAGGAGCTCTTCAGCCTGGAGCAGAGGAGCCTGAGGGCTGCCCTCATTGCTGCTGATAAAGATGTGGAAGGTGAGTGCCAGGAGGTGCAGCCAGGCTCAGCCTGGTGATGCCCAATGGCAGGACAAGGAGCAGTGGGTGAAAGTTGAGGCACAGGAAGTTCCATGGAAACATGAGGAGGATTTTTTTCCCTGTGAGGGTGACAGAACACTGGAACAGGCTGCCCAGGGGGGTTGTGAAGTCTCCTTCTCTGGAGATGTTCAAAACCCACCTGGATGTGTTCCTGTGTGATCTGGTCTAGGAGATCCTGCTCTGGCAGGGGGTTGGAAAGGCTGAGAGCCCTGGGGCTGCTTAGACTGGAGAGGAGAAGGCTGAGAGGAGACCTGAGCAATGTCTAAAAAGATCTGAGGGCTGGGGGTCAGGATGAAGGTGCCAGGCTCTGCTTGGGGGTGCCCATGGCCAGCACAAGGACGAAGAGGGCTAAGCTGGAAGCCAGGAAGTTGCAGCTCAGCATGAGGAGAAAGTTGTTTGGTGTGAGGGTGCTGGAGGCCTGGAGCAGGCTGCCCAGAGAGGGTGTGGAGTCTCCTGCTCTGGAGCCTTTCCAAGCCCCCCTGGATGTGTTCCTGTGTGCCCTGCCCTGGGTGCCCCTGCTCTGGCAAGGGTTGGGCTGGATGCCCTCTGGAGGTCCCTCCCAGCCCCTACCATGCTGTGACTCTGTGGTTCTTGTGCATTTTCAAACTTCAGCACTCTGCTGAGAAGTCAAAGAGAACTCAGCCCCCAGGTCGTCTCCTACCAACAAGATCTTCCCATCTGGAGCCAAATTCAGCCACAGGAGGTTTGAAGCCTCTTAGCCACCAGGACCAGACTTGCCCTTCAGACTGGGCAGCCCATGCAGGGCCAGCTCAGCCTCTTCAGTCAAATCAGTTTCTTCAGCAGGGACATGTCCTCACCACCCATCTGGAGCTGGAGGGGGAACCACCTTAAGGTCCAGCTGGGGCAGGGCTTACCTCTCACTGGGCAGGGACAAGGAAGGCAAGTTAAGGGATATGGATCTGCTGGTTGGAGTTCAGTGGATAAGAAATTGGCTGCATGGTGGGATCCAGAGGGTGGTGCTCAGTGGCTCCAAGTTCTGCTGGAGAGCAGTGCCAAGTGGTGTCTCTCAGGGGGCCCTGCTGGGGCCTGAGCTGTTTGATACTGCTATCAATGCTACAGGCAGTGGGATCGAGGCACCAGCAGCAGTGTGCAGATGGCACCAGCTGAGTGATGCTGTCAACATGCCAGAGAGACAGGATGGCATCTAGAGGCACCTGGGCAGGCTGCAGAGCTGGGCACAAGTGAACCTCTTGAGGTTCAACAAGCACAAGTGCAGAGTTCTGCACCTGGGCCAGAACAATTCTCACTGTCAATCCAGGCTGGGGGAGGAGGAGAGAGAAAGCAGCCCTGAGGAAAAGGTCTTGGGGATGCTGGTGGGGGAGAAGCTGAGCAGGAGCCAGCAATGGGCACTGGCAGCACAGAAGGCCAAGGGCAGCCTGGGCTGCATCCAGAGCAGTGTGGGCAGAGATGGAAAGAGGAGATCCTGCCCCTCTGCTCTGCTCTGGGGACACCTCACCTGCAGAGCTGTGTCCTGTTGTGGACCCAAATACAGGAAGGACCTGGACCTGCTGGAGAGGGTGCAGAGGAGGGACAGGAAAATGCTCAGGGGGTTGGAGCAGCTCTGCTATGGGGACAGGCTGAGGGAGCTGAGAGTGTTCAGCCTGGAGAAGAGAAGGCTCCAGGCAGACCTCAGAGCTGCCTGCCAGTGCCTGCAGGGGCTCCAAGCAGGCTGCAGAGAGACTGTGCCCAAAGGCCTGCAGGGACAGAGCAGAGAGTTGAGATTGGAGAGATTGAGACTGAGAGCAGCAGATTGAGATGGGATGTGAGGAACAAGTTCTGCACCAGGAGGCTGCTGGAACACTGCAACAAGTTGCCCAGGGAGGTGATTGAGGCCCATCCCTGAGATACTGAAGGTGAGGCTGGACAGGGCTGTGGGCAGCCTGCTCTAGTGGAGGATGTCCCTGCTGAGTGCAGGGGGTTGGGCTGGATGAGCTTTGCAGGTTCCTTCCAGCCCAGCCCATTCTGTGACTCTAAGGGCCTGTGCCTGTCTGAGGAGGAGGTGGGCACTCACCCAGGAAGGATGCCCCCACAATCACCACGTTCTTGCTGGCTGCCAGCTTCACCACGCGGTTGGCATCCTCGGGCGTCCGGATGTTGAAGACATTTTCCACCTCCTTGCCTTTGCAGCTGAGAGCTTTGGGCCTGGAAAGCAAAGACTGGCAGTGATGGAGCTGCTGTGCATGGAGCCAGAGAGCCTCTGGGTTGGAGAAGACCTTTCAGATCACCCAATCCAACCCTGAACCCAGCACTGCCAGGGCACCACCAACCCATGGCCCTCAGCTCCATGGCTCTGAAACCCTCCAGGGCTGGGAACTCCACCACTGCCCTGGGCAGCCTGGGCCAGGCCTGGACAACCCTTCTGGGGAAGAAATTGTTCCTCATGTCCAATCTAAACCTCCTCTTAAGGTCCTTTCCTCTTCTATCACCTGAGACTAGGGAGCAGAGCCCAACCCCCAGCTGGCTCCAGGCTCCTCTCAAGGAGCTGCAGAGAGCAATGAGGTCTCCCTCAGCCTCCTCTTCTCCAGGCTGCACACTCCCAGCTCTCTCAGCTGCTCCTCCCCAGCCCTGTTCTCCAGACCTTTCTCCAGCTTTGTTGCACTTCCCTGGCCCTGCTCCCACCCCTCAATGCCCTTCTTAGAGTGAGTGGCACAGAACTGACCCCAGGATTTGAGGTGTGGCCTCAGCAGTGCCAGGCCAGGGAGACGATTCCTGTCCTGCTGCTGCCCACTGCTGTTGACCCAGGCCAGGATGCTGTTGGCCTTCTTGGCCACCAGGGCCATGGTGGCAAGAGGGATTGCAGAGCTCCTTTCTTGGGCTCCAGCAGCATCTCAGCCTTTCCTCTTGTCACCTCACTCTGGACTGAGGATGTAAACTGGGCACATCCCAGTGTTGGTGCACCCTGGCCAGAGCATGCCCACAGCCTTTGCTGAAGCAGGGTCTGCTCAGGGTGCCCAGCCTGGGCTGGGGTGAGCTCCCTGTGCTGCTCTGCAAGCTGCTGCTTAACTGCTGACAGGCTGAGAGCTTGCAGAAGGTCAGTGAGACCCAGAGAGCTGTTTCTGTCCTTCAGCAGACCTCCTGCAGCCAAGCATTAAAAGTTCCATCAGGCTCCACAGATGCAGGCACCTGGAGCTGCTCTGAGGGCACTCTGCTGATGCTGTGCCAGTTCAGTGCCACCCTTCCCACACTTACTTCAGCATAGATGTTACCTGGCCTCTGCAGAGCCAACACCTGGAAATGGGACAGGCCACCTACATCTTTTAGGAACCTTCCAAACATTGACCCAGAGTGCCTGGAGCTTGTGCTTGAGGGTCCTGAAAGCATCGCCAAAGGGTTGGCACTCTTCTGAAGCTCACTAGGTGCCTGCTGCAGCTGCCACCCTGCCTGCAGTGCTGCACAGCTGCCACCCTGCCTGCAGTGCTGCACAGCCCAGCCCTCCAGGGCTCAGGGGCTGTTGCAGTTGTTGGTAACCTATTGGGAGCAACACAAGTCCCTGCCCTGGCTGCTCTCCAGCATTTCTTCCCCAGGTGATACATGAAGCAGGAGCTGCATTTTGCCTGCTCTGTTTTGTGCCTTGCTGTGAGGTGCACAGCAGAGCCAGGATGCCACATGGTACAGCTGCACATCTGGCACTGAGCTGGAAAGGACCCTCCAAGGGCATCTGGTCCAACTCCCTGCTGGGACAGCTCCAGCCAGAGCAGGCTGCACAGGGACACAGCAAGGCTGAGCTTGGATGTCTGCAGGGATGGGGCCTCAAGCACAGCCCTGGGCAGCCTGTGCCAGTCTCTCCACACCCTCCCTGGGCACAACTTCCTCCTGATGCCCAACCTAACTCTGCCCTGCTCCACTTCCAAACCATTGCCCTCAGCCTGTGCCCACAGCCCCTTCTGCACAGTCCCTCCCCAGCCTGCCTGCAGGTCCCCTGCAGATACTGAACTGCAGCTCTGAGGTCTCCCTGCAGCCTTCTCCTCTCCAGGCTGCACAGCCCCAACTCTCCCAGCCTGTCCTTACATCAGAGGTTCTCCATCCCTCTGAGAATCTCTGTGGCCTCCTCTGACCCCTTTCCAGCAGGTCCAGGTCTCTCTCTGTCCAGCCTCTCATCCCACTCACAGCTCCTCCCTCTCAGAGCCTGGCTCCCCATGGCCCATGGCTTACGTGTTTCCAGTGGCTATCAGCAGTTTGTTATACTCCATCTTAAATCCATCCTTGAACACAGCTGTCTTGTTCTTGATGTCCACAGCTGCCACCTGAAATCATTCCTGGATGAAGGTAAGGGATGAAAAACCCCAGACATGCACCGAGCTCCCAGACCAACCAATTCCACCTGCTGGGTTCTCATCCCCTGGGTCCCTACCCACAGCTTTGCCAGCCAAGGCCTCCAATATTCCTGGTTGCCTTTTCTCAAATCACAGGATCCCAGAATGGCAGCTTGGAAGGGCCCCTAAGGGCTCATCTGCTCCAACCCTTCTAGGTGCTGGTGGAGCTGCCCTTAGCTGCCCCAGCAGCCTGCCAGCTGAGTTTCAAACTGCCCAGTGCAGGGCACTCCACTGCCTGCCCTGGGAGCTGTTTCCAGTGTCCAGCTGTGCTCATGGCAAACATTTCCTTCTGGAGTCCAATGGGAATCTCCCAGCAGTGCCTTGTCCCCATCCCCCCTTTGCCATGGGACAACTTGTACAAAGGGAGTCTCCATCCCCCTGGCAGCCTCCTCCTGTGTGCTGGTCCAGCTCTCATTTCTACTGGGAAATCCTTGAAAATCCCCTTAAGCTCTAGGGATAGTTTTGTGCCTCTCACTCCAAGAAGGACATTGAGGGGCTGCAGCAGGGCCAGAGAAGGGCAACAAAGCTGGGGAAGGGTCTGGAGAACAGGGCTGGGGAGGAGCAGCTGAGAGAGCTGGGGGTGTGCAGCCTGGAGAAGAGGAGGCTGAGGGAGACCTCATTGCTCTGAGCAGCTCCCTGAGAGGAGGCTGCAGCCAGCTGGGGGTTGGGCTCTGCTCCCTAGGCTCAGGTGACAGGAGAGGAAATGGCCTGGAATTGTGCCAGGGGAGGGTTAGGTTAGAAATGAAGAAAAATTCCTCTGCTTCAAGAGTGGTCAGGGACTGGCACAGGCTGCCCAGGGAGGTGGTGGAGTCCCCATGCCTGGAGGTGTTCCAGAGCCATGTGGCCATGGCACTTGGGGCCATGGTTTGGTGGCCATGGTGGGGTTGTGCTGCTGGTTGCACTGGGTGAGCCTGGAGGCTTTTCCAGTCCAAGCAGTTCTGTGATTCTCTGATCTATAAATAAAATGTCAGAGACAGATGTTTAAGCCATGGCTGCCTGCACAGCATCCTAGGCAGAGGCCAGCTGGGCACTGTAGAGGCAGGGGAGGCTGCTGGCAAAAGGCAGGCAAGAACTGATGCTCAGCAGGGGCTGTGCAGTGTCCTCCCTGCCAGAGAGCACTGCAGGAACAGAGGCTTTGAACACCCCCAGGCAGCCTCTGCTCTGTGACATAAGCCAGGTGCTGGGGGACACCCAAGGCTTCTGCCATGGCACCCACTGAGCCAAGAGCTGCCAGGCTTCCTAAGCACAGCCTTTGTGTGGCAGCACTTGCAGGAGAGGGCCTGCAGGTGCACACAGGACTCTGCTTACCTGCATTTCAGTCAGGACCTCAATGTCATAGCTGCAGAAGAACTCCTTGGGGCGCAGAGCAATCTGCTCCGGGTGGGAGTCCATGGACTGCAAAAGAGGACACTGTGGTCAGCTGCTGAGTGGAGAAATGCCACAGGATCACAGATCAGAGGATGTCAGGGGTGGGAAGAGCTCTGTAGAGCTTCCAGNAGGAGAACCTGCCTGGATCTGCTGCCCACACTCTCCTGAATGCCCCCCAGGACCCCATTGTCCTTCTTGGCCAGCAGGGCACAGTGGTGCCCATGCAGCACTTGTTGTGCCCCAGCACTGCCAGGTCCTTCTCCACAGGGCTGCTCTCCAGCAGATCACCTCCCAACACCACCCACACAAGTCAGCAGCAGCCCCAATAAGTCCTTGTGGGACAGTTCAAGAGAGCTCCTCTGCAGGATCTGGAATTAAGCCTGTGCCAATGAACATCATCAGGAGATGCTGAGCTGGGCTCTGCTTCCTCCTCTGCTGCTCAGCCTGGTAGTGGCTAAGGCAGGGCCAGAGGAAGCTCTTCTGAAGGTCCTCAGATCAGCTCAGGCTACAGGTCCTGCTGGCACACACACAGGTTCATAGGAGCAAAAAGGCAAGCAGCATTATTTGGAAAGCCAGCAGGTGCCAGGGAAAATGGAAGCTGAAAGAGGTAAAGGACATCAGCAGGAACACAGCAGGGGACACACCTTCAGGAACACCCAAATTTTGCACCAGGACTTCCCTCTGCAGCTGAAGGAGGGACACACTGAGTCTCAGCTGGGGCTGTGCAGCCTGGAGATGAGAAGGCTGCAGGGAGACCTCAGAGCTGCATTTCAATATCTGCAGGCAGGCTGGGGAGGGACTGTGCAGAAGGGGCTGTGGGGACAGGCTGAGAGCAATGGTTTGGAAGTGGAGCAGAGCAGAGTCAGGTTGGGCATCAGGAGGAAGCTGTGCCCAGGGAGGGTGTGGAGAGACTGGCACAGGCTGCCCAGGGCTGTGCTTGAGGCCCCATCCCTGCAGACATCCAAGCTCAGCCTTGCTGTGTCCCTGTGCAGCCTGCTCTGGCTGGAGCTGTCCTGCTGCCTGCAGGGGCTTGGGCAAGATGCCCTTGGAGGGTCCCTTCCAGCCCAGTGCCATCTGTGTGGATCTGTGTGGGTGTGAATCCAGGTGCAAGCTCTGGCAGGACTTCTGAAGCATGCCCCTGCTTGTGTGCAGGAGAGCTCTCAGCTCAGAGCCTGGACAACTCTTCTGTCTCTACTACTTCAACAACTAACTGAAGGGAAAAGAAACATTCCGGGGGGGAAAACAGAGACAGGACAAAGGAGGAAGAAACCCTGCGGCTGCTGCTCCTGCAGTGAGGAAGGGGGAAATGGGCCATGAGCTGGCCGAGGTGCCACAAACCTTGCTGAGCTTGGGTCTGTCGTAGGGCAGGTGTCTGTCCATGGTGCACATCACAATCCTGTCCGAGAAGCCCTCCTGCCGCAGCGTCTCTGCGCACACCAGCCCGGCAGCGCCTGCGGGAAGGAGGGCAGCAGGCAGCAGCTCTGCCCCTGGGGAAGGAGGGCAGCAGGCAGCAGCTCTGCCCCTGCAGGCTCTCAGCCTCCTGCTCCCACAGAGCAGCAGCTGCCCCTCCCCACAGGCAGCTTGCACCAGGCAGAATCACAGAGTGTCAGGGGCTGGAAGGGACCTCCAAAGCTCAGCCAGTCCAACCCCCCTGCCAGAGCAGGATCTCCTAGACCATAACACAGGCACACATCCAGGTGGGTTTTGAGCATTTCCAGAGGGAGATTCCACAACCCCCCTGGGCAGCCTGTTCCAGAGTTCTGTTGGCTCCTGCTCTTTCCCCTCCATGCACACAGCTCCTGGTGGGTGTAGAGCCACATGCAGAGGGCAGGGAGACCTCCATCCTGCAGGGCTGAGGTGTGGACTCTGTTTCACCACAGAGGATTTGGTATCATCTCTGTGAGGGTTTTTTTTTGCTTGGCTTTCAACACACACCAAAAAAAGCCTAAATCAAACAAAGAGCTGCCCTGGGGCATGCTGGCAGCCTGAGGGGCATGTCCCTTCTTCCCTGGTCAAAGCAGGGAAAATTCAGAGCTCAGGTGAGGAGCCCCAAATCTCTTCTCAACCAAGGGAGCCTCCCTGATGGGTGCTGCAAGGCTCAGAGTTCCTGCCCTAGCAATGCAAGATGGACCTGGACAGTGCAGGCCAAGGGCAGTGGTTTGGAATGAGAGCAGAGCAGATTGAGATTGGATGTGAGGAACAAGTTCTGCAGCAGGAGGCTGCTGCAACACTGCAGCAGGTTGCCCAGGGAGGTGGTTGAGGCCCCATCCCTGGAGATACTCCAGGTGAGGCTGGACAGGGCTATGGGCAACCTGCTCTAGTGGAGGATGTCCCTGCTGAGTGCAGGGGGTTGGACTGGATGAGCTCTGGAGATCCCTTCCAGCCCAGGCCATTCTGTGAGTCTATGACAGTGCCATGGTTTGCTGTGCCAACAAAACCCCCCAGCTGCTGGGGCCAGGGGACAGAGGAGGACATGGGTGGGTGGGCATCCCCTGGGCAGTGCCTGGGCATGCTGAGCCAAGCCTGGTGCTGCACTGATGGCCCTCACATGAGTCCTTCCCTCAGTTCTGCTGAACAAGGCTGGGTCTTAGTCCTTGTTGCAGTGCTGGACTGGCAGCCTCTTCTCAGCACTTCTTCCTCTTAGCCCAGCTTTGGAGTCTCCTTTCCCACCCACCAGAGCTGCCCTTTAGCAGACCTCAGAATTCAGCTGGACAAGCCTGAGGAAGTTCCTTCAGCAGCAGCTAACCTTACCTGGGGGAAACCTTGCTAAGGGTTTTGGTGCTGCCCAGCCCCACTGCAACCCAGCCCAGCCCAGCAGCTCCTGGTCAGCAGCTGTGGCACAGCCTGGCCTTCAGCCAGCAAGCAGCAGGGGCACCAGGAGGGCAAAATGCTGCCCAGCACATGGCAAAAGCCACCCTGGCTGCACCTCCCCTCTCCTCCAGCTGCAATGAGAGGAGCAGATACTGCAGGGCATTCCCCCACCCAGTCCCACTTCCAGCAGTGGCCACTTTATGCCCTCCTCCTACCCCACTCCTGACCATAACCTCCTACCCTCCTCTTGACCATAACCTAGCATCCAACACATCCCAGAGGCAGGCAAACTTCATCAGTGGGATTCACCCACCAAGCTTCCTGCAAAAGCTGTGTGACACAGATGGAGCTGGGATGAGAAGGGAAGGGAGCCTGGCAGCCTTGCAGGTCCTTGCAGGGATTTGGAATTTTCTGGGAAGATGGAAGAATTTCTCTGCAGAGAAGCACCTCAAGGTGCTTCTTCAGAGCTGCAGTGGGATGAGCTGGAGATGTGCAGGCTCCAAGAGGAAAAGCTGCATCCACACAACAGGAACACTGAGAGGACTCCCTGGAGCCAGTGCAGGGGAGGGAAAGGAAGCTGGGAAGGGTCTGGAGAAGAAATCTCCTAAGAAGTGACTGAGGGAGCTGGGGATGGTTAGTTTGGAGAGGAGGAGGCTGAGGGAGACCTCATCACTGTCTACAGCTACCCGAAAGGAGGCTGTGGAGAGGCTGATGCTGGTCTCTGCTCACAGGTAATTAGTGACAGAACAAGAGGGAATGGCCTCAAGCTGCAGCAGGGCAGGGTTAGAGTGGACAGGAGGAAATATTTTTTCCCAGCAAGAGTGGTCAGGCACTGGTACAGGGAGGTGGTGGAGTCCCCAAGCCTGGAGGTGTTTAAAGGCTGCTCAGATCTGGTGCCTGGGGCTATGGTTTAGGGTGCACCTTATGGAGCAGGGTTAATGGTTGGGCTTGGTGAGCCTGAGGGGCTTTGCCAACAGGAATGTTGCTGTGATTATGTGATCCTGTGTGACTTTACACTTGCCAGCTGTGGAAATCAGGAGCTACCTGGGCATAGAGGGAAGAGGGTTCAGGGTACCCACTGCAATGGACTGTGAGAGGGGGCTCCAATGCTCCACAGAGCACAGGCACAGGGCCCCTCTGGACAATGTAGGACAAAAAGGCTCATGAAGCCTCTCTGGTGTGACCCTGACCCCAGGGAGGGATGCAGCAGGGGTGACAGAAGGAGCACAGCACAGACCCCCCCAGCTCTCTGCACACCCACCCAGGAGGGGACCCCTGCAACGGTGCCCACCTCTGGCACCCGATACCTGCGCCGATGATCAGCACGTTGGTACTGCTCAGGTTGTAGTTGCTCAAGGAGATGCATTTTGCCATCATCTTTGTCCTCCTCTGTGTCTGCAGAGCCTGTGCCACCACCAAGAAGAAGAAAAGTCATTCTCTGCTCTCAGCTTTACCCTGGGCAGCTGAGCAGGAAGGGGCATCGACACTATGGTCAGAGAGCAGCTTGGAGAGAAGGAAACCTCTGGGCCCTGGCAGCTGAGGAGGACTCCAAATCCATGCTCATAGAGATACCTTCCCACCACCCAGGGTACTGCCCCCTGACAGGCTACAAAAGAGAAGGAAATCTGTCTCCTACAAATCCATCCAGGCACACGGAGCTGGGTCAAGCAGAGACAGCCCTGGGGTGTGGTGGTGCAGCTCTGCAGCCAGCAGGTGAGATGGAGATGCAGAAGTCCTACCAGGAGCTGATCACAGAATCATAGAACCAACCAGGTTCATCTTGCACCTAAGCAGAGCTTCTATGCCTCTGAAGGTGATGGAAAANGAGTCTAGCTGAGAGCTGTTCCTGCCATGGCAGGGGGTTGCAGCAGATGACCTCTGAGGCCCATTCCAACCTGAGCCAGTCCAGGATTCTGAGTTGTCTAAGCAACCAGAGCACACCTGGGCACTTGTGCCACCATGCTCCTGCTGCACAGACCTCTTGTTGCCAGCCAAAACACCTTCCTGATGGAGGCACAGGCTCGGCCCTCCTCACCACAGCCCTCCACATCAGCTCTGCAGATGACAGAGAGGTCATCTGAGGTGACCTCTCTGTGCCTAACCCAAGAGCTGTGAGGGTCTGGCTGGTTCTGAGCCCCTGCCCTCACCAATGTCTACATGCACATGGGGCCCTTGGAAGGTGCCTTCCACCACAGAGCAAATGGGCACCAGAAGACCCTTCAGGGAAAGGTGGCCATGCCCTGGACAGGCCTCATTCTGTACCCAGTCCTGGGGGATGAGAGCTCTCCTTGCCCATGCAACAGGCTCCTTTCCAGCAAAACCAACCTTGCTGCTGGTACCACACCAGGAGGCTTGGCAGAGACACCTGAAGGCTGTGAGGCCATGCAGTGAGACTGGGACATGCTGAGAGCTGGGCAGAGGAACATGATGAGGTTCAACAGAGACAGGAGCAGAGTCCTGCAGCTGAGGAGGAAGAAGAAACTGCAGCAGTGCAGGTTGGAGAGCAGCCCTGGGGAGAAGGACCTGGCAGTGCTGGGGCACAACAAGTGCTGCATGGGCACCAATGTGCCCTGCTGGCCAAGAAGGACAATGGGGTCCTGGGGGGCATTCAGAAGAGTGTGGGCAGCAGATCCAGGCAGGTTCTCCTGCCCCTCTGCTCTGCCCTGCTGAGGCCACACCTGGAATAGTGCATCCAGTTCTGGGCTCCCCAGGTCAGCAGGGACAGGGATCTGCTGGAGAGAGTCCAAGGGAGGGCTGCAAGGATGCTGCAGGGCCTGCAGCACTGCCTGAGGAGGAGAGGCTGAGAGCCCTGGGGCTGCTGAGTCTGCAGAGGAGAAGGCTGAGAGGGGAGCTGAGCAATGTCTGTCAATAGCTGAGGGCTGGGGGTCAGGAAGGAAGGCACAGGCACAGCCTCTGCTCACTTGTGCCCTGCCACAGGACAGGGGCACTGGATGGAAGCTGCAGCACAGGAAGTTGCACCTCAAGGTGAGGAAGAACTTCTTGACTGGAAGGGTCCCAGAGCCCTGGCACAGGCTGCCCAGAGAGGTTGTGGAGTCTCCTTCTCTGGAGCCTTTCCAGCCCTGTCTGGATGTGTTCCTGTGCCACTTGCACTGCATTCTCTGGTCCTGCTCTGGCAGGGGTGGGCTGGAAGCTCTCCAGAGGCTGGGCTCAGGATGGAGCAGAGATGCTCTCTGCATTGGCCATGCCTCATTCAGAGGCTGGTGGAGGAGGCCTCTTTTCATGGGCCACCTGCATTAAAAGCTGCCAGGAGCTTAAGGAAACACAGGACAAGTGCAGGACAAACACCTAACAAGACCTCCTGAATCCATGGACACCCCAGCTCAGGTGCCCAGCAGCTGCTGGAGGGCTGGAGGGAGCAGATGGGTCAGGAGGGTAGCACAACAGCTCTACCCTGCTGCCTTCCTGCCCCCATGTGAGCTTTGGTTCACCAGACTGGGTGGACCTTTGCTTTACTCACGTTGGATGTTCAGGTGTCCTTCTGTCCAGACACTGCCTCACCAAGCAGAGCCCAAGGGGAGCATTTCCCACCCCACCCCCATGCACACAGAGCCTCCATTTCGGGATGCCAGTGGCCCTCACCTGCTTGCTGGCTCGGATGTAGACCTTCTCCTTCTCAATCTTCACCTGGGGGTTACACAAGAGTAGTGGTTTGCAGGCCAGGGAACACCTCCAAGCATGGCAGGGGTGAGGACCTCCTGTGTGCAACAGCTCCCAAGCACAGCAGCCCTCTCACCAGCCCCCATGCCAGGGTGGCTCTGCCCGTGGCAGGGCTCAGGCCAGTCTGAGGCTGTGAGCTGTTTCCTGCCTCACAGCAGCCATGCCCTGATGGGCACTGCAGGACCTGACTTCTCCCAGGCTTACAGCTCACTTCTTCATCCCCACCCCACCCCTGCTAAAGACACCTCCCAAACTGCAGCTCCACACTCAGGGTGCCAGGAGGTGTCTGATGCCTGTGGGTGGGTGCAAGGGGAGCAGCAGGGAGGAGGCAGAGCTGTAGGTAAGGTGCAGCTCTCCACAGCCACTGGAGCATGTGCTTGGAACACAGCTGCTCCACATCCTCCAAGGGCATTTATCCCATGGGATCAGCACCTTGCAGATGACACCAAGCTGAGTGGTCTGGTGGAGGCACTGGAGGGATGGGATCCATCTAGAGGCTCCCTGGCAGGCTGAAGAAGTTAGCCTGGGTGGACCTCATGGGGCCCAACAAGGCCAAAACTGAAAGGTTTTGCACCTGGGCTGGGACAATCCTGTCTTAATGCAGGCTGGGGCTGGAGAGCAGCCCTGTGGAGAAGGACTTGGGGGTGCTGGGGGTGCAGAGCTGGAGATGAGGCAGCACCCAGCACTGCCAGCCCAGCCCCAGCCTGCCCTGGGCTGATCCCCAGCAGCATGGGCAGCAGGGGCAGGGAGGGGATTCTGCCCCTCTGCTGGGCTCTGCTGAGACCCCCCCTGCAGTGCTGGGGCAGCTCTGGAGTCCTCAGCACAGCACAGACAGGGACCTGCTGGAGCAGGGCCAGAGGAGGCCACAGCAGTGCTGGCAGGGCTGGAAGGGCTCTGCTGGGAGCCAGGCTGGGAGAGTTGGGGGTGTGCAGCCTGCAGAGGAGAAGGCTCCAGGGAGACCTTCTGCTGGCCTTGCAGTGCTGGAAGAGGCTGAGCAGAAAGCTGGGGACAGGCTTCTGAGCAAGGCCTGTGGTGCCAGGCCAAGGGGGGATGGTTTGAGACTCACAAAGGGAGATTGAGAGTGGAGAGAAAGGAGAAATGTTTGACCCTGAGTGTGGGGAGAGCCTGGCCCAGGCTGCCCAGAGAGGTGGGAGCTGCCCCAAGGCTGGCACCATTGCAGGGCAGGGTGTTTGTTGCCCTGAGCAGCCTGCTCTGGTTGGGGATGTCCCTGCTGGCTGCAGGGGTTGCACTGGTTGATGTTGCCAGGTCCCTTCCCACCCAGCCCATGCTGTGACTGTGATCTCTGCTGCTGCAGGAGCAATTGGCTCACCTGGAACCTGGGCAGGCTGTCCAAGCCAGGGAAGTCCTCAATGTCTCCTGTGGTGATGCTGAAGCAAGCTCCATGCCAGGGACAGCGAACTCTGCCCTTGGACAAAACCCCTGCAGGAGACATGGCACAGCAGAGTTGGCACTGCCCTGCAGCTGCCTCCCATCCCAGCCTGCAGCCCTGCGAGACCCAGCAGCTGTCACCTCTCCAGGACAGGGATGGCAGAGGCCAAGTGTCCCTGCTGCTGTCCTGGTGGTAGTGCTGCTCCCAGGCCTCTTCACCACTGCTGACTGAGCCAGACCTCCTGAAGGCTGCAGGTTGCTGCCCAGGACCCACTGAAGGCTGCAGGTTGCTGCTGAGGCCTGCTGAGGGCTGCAAGGTGGTGCCCAAGACCCGCTGAAGGCTGCAGGTTGGTGCCCAGAACCTGCTGAGGGCTGCAGGTTGGTGCCCAGGACCTCCTGCAGTGCCCAGAGCTCTGCTGCTCCATGCAGAGCAGCCTCAAAGTTCAGCCTGTGTGAGCAGGTCCCTGGCACCTCTGGGTGCCACCTCTCCTGCAGGACATGGGCAGCTCCCTGGATGGGCAGCACCTGTTGGCTCTTTGCTGTGGAGCTCTCTCCAGCTGCATGTGAACTGGTCCAGCCACTTGGGGCACTGGGTGAACAGTTACCAGCTGGCATCTTGTGTGAGGGATGCCATCTAGAATGTCCTCAGTGCCAGTGCCCTCTGAGCACAGCTCCAGAGCTGTCTGCTCTGCCTGGAGTCTCATCCTGCTCTACAGCAGGGCCTGGGGCTGCAGCCTGCAGGGGCCTCACAGCCACCTCTGCCAGCCCCAGCAGCACCCAGAGCAAGGAGCATCTCAAGCAGAGCATCACTTAGAGCAAGAGTGGTACAGACTGGCACAGCCTGGAGTGTGCCCAGCACCAGGGCATGAGGGCCATGAGCTCACTCCTCACAAGTGCCTGCTGAAGCTGCTTACCTTGGACTTTGGCTTCCCCTGCCTAAAGGAGCTGGCTAAGGATGCCAGGGCACAGAGGACAGCTGCCACCTGCCCATGCTGCCCTGCCCTTCAGCTTGTGCCCTTGCTTGCTGAGGCACAGCAGTGCCATGTCACCCACCCCTTGCCACCCTGGGGCTGCAGGGGCTGCAGCCTGCCCTCACTCCTGCAGCAAACCCTGCATGTCCCAGCAAGGTCCCTGTGGGAGCAGCCAGGCTGAGATGAGCCTGCAGGCTCCTCGGCTCTGCTGCCCACTGCTGCAGCCTGGGCACCTCCACCCTGCTTAGTGGGGCACTGGGCTGGGAGTGTCACCCCCTGCACCCAGCAGTGCCACTGGGCAAGCCAGCAGTGCCCAGGGGACACTCCTCAGGATGCTCTGCTGGCTTGCCCAGGATACCACCTCCAACGAAGGGCCCCTCCACCCTTGTCTGGGTGGCACAATTCTCCAGCTGCCAGCTGCCATCACTCAAAACTCTGGGTAGGGACCTGCCTGAAGCCCCTGCTGAGGATTCCTCCTTCCAAATGCCCAGATGGGAGCCACTGCATTTCACTCCAATTCAGCCCCTGGCACCAGCAGCATTTCTTGTGGCCACTTAGAGGATCCCATCAGGGCAAAGTGCTTCCTCCTCTCCACCAGGCAGGATCCCCAGGCACAGGGAGCTGCACTCTGCTGAGGGCTTTTAGCTGGAAAGCCCTAAAGTGCTTTCTTTTTTCTCCCTCCCTTTAAGCCTTTCCTTTAACTCGTCAGCAGGTGGGAATCAATAAACAGAGCCCTAAGAGCCCAGAAACCCAGGGGCAGGGAGCTGCAGCCACTTCCTACCCCCCGGGAGAGGTTCAGCTGCAGCTGGAGAACGAAGCAGCAGCTGTGTTGGTGGTGCCTATGGCATCTGGGCCTTCAAAGTCACCCAGAGAAGCCCCAGGAATGGCAAGCTGGGGGCACCAGTAAAACAGACCTGTGGCAAAGTGCTGCCAGGAGGTCAGTGCCACCCCCAGCTCTCTGCCAGGATGACGCCGGGCGTGTGGCACAGCACTGCCCCGTGCCTGGCAGCAGGCAGGAGAACTCTGGGCTGTCCTGTGCCAGCACTGTGATGCTCCTGGGCTGGGATGCAGACTGACCTTTGACCAGGGGGGCCCCATAGTGGGGACACTTGTGTCCCACGGCGTGGAACTCGCCGCCCTCCTTGATGAGCAGAGCCTTCCCGCAGCCCAGGTCCACTTCCCTCATCCTGGGGAGGAGGAGCAGGGAGAACGCTTGGCAGAGCAGGCACCACCCCCGAGCCCTGCATCCCAGCCCTGCTCCCACCAGGCTCCCCCCTGCCTTCAGCTTGCTCAGCACCAGCTTGCAGGTGGCTGTGGTCAGAACTGCCCCTGGGCAGCTCAGGAGGTGTCTGTGCCGCTCCCAGCCTGGGGGGGACACATCCCAGCAGGGGCACTGCCACACCTGCCTCCGCCCCACGGGTGAGCCAAAGCACCTGCCCAGATGCTCGGCAAGGGGCTGGCGACCTCTAGCCCTGCCGAAGGACTCACAGCACGCAGTGGGAGCAAGGCACCCAGCTGGGTCTCCTGCAGCAGCTCCTCCTCTGCTGGCCCCAGCAGCTCAGCTGGTCCCTGCCAGCCTGGTGTTGGCTCCAAGCAAACTCAGCATTCCTGAACCCTGAGAGCCAGCAGAAGCAGCTCTGACCTGCTGTGTGCTCCAGCCCTGGGGTCTGGTCCTGGCCACATTCCAGTGTCAACAGCAAGTGTCACCTTCTCCTGACACCTCCCTCCCTGCTGCTGCCCTCAGCTGCTTTTGCAGAGGAAAGCTCACACAGACCTGCCTGCCTGTGCCAGACCTCTGCCCCCAGCTCTGCGACCCCCAGGGGCTTTGCCTCCCTGCTGCCACTGGCACTCAGGCCTGGGCTGGCACAGGAGCCAGCTCAGCCCCTGAGCCTCCCCCAGAGAGCTTCAGGTGCTCTTGGCAGGGCCACAGCTGCTGTGTGGGAGCCTGGACAAAAGCTGATTAGCACAGCAGGGACCCCTCACACACACAGCTCTGCGTTTTTCAGGCTC
Organism: Ramphastos sulfuratus; assembly: GCA_013399055.1. Taxonomy (NCBI): domain Eukaryota; kingdom Metazoa; phylum Chordata; class Aves; order Piciformes; family Ramphastidae; genus Ramphastos; species Ramphastos sulfuratus. Next base: position 62,230 of record WBNM01029029.1, on the reverse strand, counting down.
TCTGGGTCACAGCAGCTGCAGTCACCTGGTCCTCAGGCAGCCAAGCCAGGCTGGGCTCCAGTCACCCTGGCCTGGCCCAAAGCATCTCTGTGCAGGTCATGCACCTCAGCTTGTCTGCAAGGACAGCAACAGGGCTGGGGAGAGGTAGCTGAGGTAGCTGGGGGTGTGCAGCCTGGAGAAGAGGAGGCTGAGGGAGACCTCATTGCTCTCTGCAGCTCTCTGAGAGGAGACTGCAGCCAGCTGGGGTTGGGCTCTGCTCCCTAGTCTCAGGTGACAGAAAAAGAGGAAATGGCCTGGAATTGTGCCACGGTTAGGTTAGAAATGAAGAAAAATTCCTCTGCTTCAAGAGTGGTCAGGGACTGGCACAGGCTGCCCAGGGAGGTGGTGGAGTCCCCATGCCTGGAGGTGTTCCAGAGCCATGTGGCCATGGTTTGGTGCCCATGGTGAGGTTGGGCTGCTGGTTGGACTGGGTGAGCCTGGAGGCTTTGCCCACCCAAACAGTTCTGTGATTCTATGAAGGAGCTTGGGAGCAGCCCCAGCTGCTGGGTGAGTGCTGTTGCTGTCAGCAGTGCTGCAGAGCAGCATTGCAGCAAACCCTTCCCACCCCCCCAGCCTGCAGCCCTGCGCCTCTGCACCAGCATGGGCACGGCATGGGGGCACTGCCCCCCAGCAGCCAGCTGCCCAGGCCTCCCTGGGAACCCCTGCAGTGCCAAGGGGATCGTTTTGGCTTTTGAAAGGCCAGGCTGGATAAGGCCTTGAGCATCCAAGTCTGGCTGAGAGGTGTCTCTGCCCCTGGCAGGGAGTTTGGAGGAGATGACCTCTGAGGTCCCTTCCAACCTGAGCTCTTCCAGGATTCTGCATAACCACAGAACTGTCAGGGCTGGAAGGGACCTCAAGGATCATCCAGGTGCAACCCCCCAGCCACGGGCAGGGACACCTCACACTAGATCAGGTTGCTCAGAGCCACGTCCAGGCTGGCATTAAAGATCTCCAGGGATGAGGCTTCCACACCTCCCTGGGCAGCCTGGTGCCCTGCCACGGTGCTGAGCCCAGGGCTCAACCTGTCAGCACTCCTCTAGCACCTTCAAACCCACCTGGGGCAAGTGTCCCTGCAGCTGCCTGCTCCACCTGCATCAACCACCTCAGCAGGCAGCAACTGAATTAGAATCAGAAGTTCAGAATCAGAATGAACCAGGTTGGAAAAGACCTCTGAGAGCATCGAGTCCAACCTATCCCCTAACACCTTCTCATTAACTAACCCCTGGCACTCAGTGCCTCATGCAGCCTCCTTTTAAACACCTCCAGGCACAGTGACTCCACCACCTCCCCAGGCAGCCCATCCCAATGCCAATCACTCTTGCTCTGAAGAACTTCTCCTAACATCCAGCCTGAGCCTGCCCTGGCACAGCTTGAGGCTGTGTCCTCTTGTTCTGTCCCTGGGTGCCTGGCAGCAGAGCCCAACCCCAGCTGGCTACAACCTCCCTTCAGGTAGCTGCAGAGAGCAATGAGGTCTGCCCTGAGCCTCCTCTTGTGCAGGCTGCACATCCCCAGCTGCCTCAGCCTCTCCTCACAGGGCTGTGCTCCAGGCCCCTCACCAGCCTTGGTGCCCTTCTCTGGGCACGTTCAGCACCTCAACATCTTTCTTAAACTGAGGGGCCCACAACTGCTCTGTTTCTGTGCCACCTCTGGTGAACACAGCAGCAGAAGTCATCACACCTGCCCTTGGAAGCCACTTGGCCCCAGCAAGCTGGCAGCCCCAGGCCCCAGCAATGCAACTCCTCCCTCCCCTGTGCAGGACACTTGGCACCCAGAGCTCCTTCCATCAGCAGAAGAGGAATAGAGCAGGACAAGTCCTGCTGCATTCCTCAGATAAAAACTGGGGTTAAATGACAGCCATAACCGAGGGGAGATAAGATAAGAGGATGAGTTTACAACTTCCCCAAGGAACTGCATGATCTCAGAGAGTCAAAAACCCCACACCTGGGGTCTCAGAGGCAGCAGGCAGTGCCCTGCCAGGCTCCTGCCCCATGCTCCCTCTGGATGCTGACTCACTGCTCCCCACTGGGCTCTTGCCTCAGCTGAGGACTGGTCCTGCTGCCCTACTCCAAGCTGGGCAGCCCCAGCTCAGCTCTGGCCTGTGCAGGACCTTTGCTCAGGGGCTGAGGAAGCACTGGGGGCTGGCTGCTGGCTGCAGCTATTGACCTCTCCCCATCAGCCTGCTGAGGTGGGGGCTGGGCACAGCAGTGCCACAGCTGATCCTCAGGATCTTTTACAGGTTCTGCTGCCACCACCTTGCACCTAGGAGGAGAGAAAGGGCAGGCAGGAAGAGTGCCTTGTGCTGGCAGACTCCACTGAGAGGATGCAGAGGCGAGTGAGGGCTTGTGTCAGTGTCCTGCCCTGCTGCTGTGCCTGTGCAATGCACAATGCTCAGGAGAAGATTCCTGGAAAATCCCTCTGGATACTCAGAGTGAGGAAGGACTCCCCTGGGATGGCTCAGTTGTTACATAGGATCACAGGAGCACAGACTGGGTTGGGATGGAAGGGACCTGTCATAACCATCCAGTGCAACCCCTGCAGCCAGCAGGGACATCCCCAAGCACAGCAGACTGCTCACAGCCCCCAGCACCCTGCCCTGCAATGGTGCCACCCTTGGGGCAGCTCCCACCTCTCTGGGCAGCCTGGGCCAGGCTCTCCCACCCTAAGGGTCAAACATTTCTCCCTTCTCTCCACTCTCAATCTCCCTCTTTGAGTCTCAAACCATCCCCCCTTGGCCTCAGAAGGCTGCAGGAAGGTCTCCCTCTGTCCTCCAGCCACAGGTCTCTCTTGCAGCAACTTTCTTTTGAGCTGTGCTAGAGAAAGAAAAAACAAACCCCCACTCTTCTCATGTCAGAATGTGCAGTGTTGGCAATTCTGTGCTTCAGCAGCTGAGTGCACACATGGTGGAAGTGTGAACTCAGCTCCCAGACCCCTGCCAGGTACTAGCCCTGGCCCTAGAGTCACAGACNTCCAGGTCTCTCCTGTGCTGGGGGTCACAGATCTGGCCCCAGCCCTGCAGCTGAGGTCTCCCCAGAGCAGAGCAGAGGGGCAGGAACCCTTCTCTCTATCTCTGCCCATGCTGCTCTGGGTGCAGCCCAGGCTGCTCCTTTAGCTGAGGAGCTCTCTGCTAGGACTGCCTGCAACCAGGTTTGTTCCCAAGGCCTGCAGCCAGCTCCTTCCCTGTGCCCAGCAGAGCTCCTGGTCCTCTGCTATGCCACCTGCTCTCTTATCCATCTCATCTCCCAACGCCCTCCCTGCACTGGGCTCCTAAACCAGAGCACATTCTCTCAGCAGCAACTCAGCCATGAGGTCAGCAGAAGCCTCTTCCATGAGCTGTGCTGCCCAGGCACTGGGAAAAGCCCATCCCTGTACAGCTGGCATCTCCCAGGATCACCTCCCCAGTCCTAGAACGACAGAGTTATGAAGGTTGGAGCCCTCTCAGATCATGGAGTCCAACCTGCTCTCCAACGTCTCCACATCTCCCTTCCAGGCATGGGGACTCCACCACCTCCCTGGGTAGCAAGGAAACTTTCCTCATCTTCAACCTCAAACTCCCCTGGCAGAGCTTCAGAACATTTCCTCCTGTCCTGTTCCAAGTTACTTGAGAGAAGAGGCCAAGACTGACCTCACTGCAACCTTCACAGAATCACAGAATCAATGAACCAGGTTAGAACAGACCTCTGAGACCATCGAGTCCAACCTATCCCCTAACACCTTCTAACTAACTAACCCCTGGCACTCAGTGCCTCATGCAGCCTCCTTTTAAACACCTCCAGGCACAGTGACTCCACCACCTCCCCAGGCAGCCCATTCCAGTGCCAATCACTCTTGCTCTGAAGAACTTCTCCTAACATCCAGCCTGAGCCTGCCCTGGCACAGCTTGAGGCTGTGTCCCCTTGTTCTGTCCCTGGCTGCCTGGCAGCAGAGCCCAACCCCAGCTGGCCACAACCTCCCTTCAGGTAGCTGCAGAGAGCAATGAGGTCTGCCCTGAGCCTCCTCTTGTGCAGGCTGCACACCCCCAGCTGCCTCAGCCTCTCCTCACAGGGCTGTGCTCCAGGCCCCTCCCCAGCCTTGGTGCCCTTCTCTGGGCACGTTCAGTACCTCAACATCTTTCTTAAATTGCAAGAGGCTTCACTCCAGCTGCCAGGCAATGCTGGGCACTGCCTGGGCTCTGCCCCACACTCCCTGTCCCCCATCCCTGCTGTCACTACTGCCCTGCACAGGAAGCAGAGCATTGTCCAGCACCTCCCAGCAGCAGCCCTGCAGCCTTCCAGGCTAGGGCATCTCTACTGACTCCTCAGCCTCACACCTCACTGGAGGAGGCTGCCTGCCTCCAGGTCCTGGCAGTCCTCCAGCACTTCCCTGAGCTGCAGCAGAGCTTGCAGAGTCTCAAGAGGTTAAGATTTAATCTGGCAGAGTCCAGGGCATCCCTGTGCAGAGCAGTCTGACACAAACTCAGATCACAGCTTAGGGATAAACTTCCCTAATTTACGGCCCATAAATCGCAGAACCACAGAAGGGCTCAGGCTGGAAGGGATCTCAGAGATCTGCTCCAACCCCTGCCATGGCAGGGACAGCTCTCAAGGCCTCATCCAGCCTGGCCTTGAACACCTCCAGGCAGGAGGCAGCCACAGCCTCCCTGGGCAGCCCATGCCAGAGTCTCAGCAGCCTCACACTGCACAACTTCTTCCTCAGCTCCACTCTAACCCTGCTCTGCCTCAGCTCCAAACCATTCCCCCTTGGCTCAGACACCCTCAGCAAAAGTTCCTCTGCAGCCTTCCTGCAGGGTCCCTTCAGTTCTTGGCAGGCAGCTCTGAGGTCCCCCTGGAGCTTCTCCTCTCCAGGCCTGGAACATTCTAGAACATTGATAGTTCAGTTTAAAGCAAAGAGCTGCCAGACTCCTGCTGTGTCACACAAACCTGACATCACTCCCTCACTGCAACAAAAGCTATTGCCAACTGCTCCCTTTCCCAGAAGGACAGAGCCTGCTGAGCTGTTGGCCATCAGATGCAGCATCAAAGGCACACCCAGCCCAGAAGAGAAACCACAGCCTGGGCAGCAGCCTGACCCTCAGGGGCACTCTGCAGGCTTCAGAGTGCTCTGCAGCCAGGGAGGTGAAGCTGAACACAGCTGAATGGTGCTGGCATCAGCAAAACAAAATGGAAAGCTGCATCCTTGGGGAGTGAGCAGCTCAGGAGAGCTGAGGCCAGCTGGAAGAGGCAGGCAGTGCAGCAGGGATGGCCACACAGGCTCTGTGCCCTGCTGTGCTGCCCACGCTGTGCGGTGCCACTGCTGAGCCCTGGCAAAACTCATCAGGGCTGCCCAAGGCTGCTGAGCAGAGCCCCTGCAGACACTCTGGGGAGACAGGTCCCAGGGCAGATCAGAGAATCACAGAATTGTCAGGGCTGGAATGGACCTCAAGGATCATCCAGTCCCAACCCACTGCCATGGGCAGGGACACCTCACAGTAGAGCAGGTTGCTCAGAGCCACCTCCAGCCTGGCCTTAAAAACATCCAAGGGTCAGGCTTCCACCCCCTCCCTGGGCAACCTGTGCCATTTTCTCACCCCCCTCATGGTGAAGAACTTCCTAACATCATGCAGGGAAGAGCAGACCTCCTGGGGAAAAAACAGTTGTCACTTGTCTATGGTTCACAGCTGCACAGGTGGCACTGGGCTGGAAGGGACCCTCCAAGGGCATCTGGTCCAAGCCCCTGCACGCAGCAGGGACAGCTCCAGCCAGAGCAGGCTGCACAGGGACACAGCAAGGCTGAGCTTGGATGTCTGCAGGGATGGGGCCTCAAGCACAGCCCTGGGCAGCCTGTGCCAGTCTCTCCTCACCCTCCCTGGGCACAACTTCCTCCTGATGTCCAACCTAACTCTGCCCTGCTCCACTTCCAACCCATTGCCCTCAGCCTGTCCCCAGAGCCCCTTCTGCACAGCCCCTCCCCAGCCTGCCTGCAGGTCCCCTGCAGATATTGAAATGCAGCTCTGAGGTCTCCCTGCAGCCTTCTTTTGTCCAGGCTCAACAGCCTCAACTCTTTCACCCTGTCCTTGCAGCAGAGGTTCTCCAGCCTCTGCTCCCCTTTGTGGCCCTGTGCCATTGCTTTACTAAGCTAAACCACCTTCAGAAAGTCGAGAGCACAGGGGAGGAGATGCCCTCTGGGTTCTCAGCTGTCCCTGCAGACACTGCTGGCACTTACTGCCCATTCTCCAGGTCCTTCACGTGGCACACAGAGGCCTCCACCACGTCCTTGGGGTTGTGGTATGGGTTGCTGGCAATGGGATGCTCCTCCAGGTGGTAGTGCCTGGCAGTGCCGTTGACTTTGTAGACCAGGGGGCTGGCCCTGCCGTTGGCAGACATCTCCTCCTTCCCCCTCTCCTTCTCAGGGATCACAACTTCGATCTTCACTTCAACTGCAGGGGCAAACAGAAATCTTCACTGAAATTAAGGCAGAGGTTTTGCTGCCATTCTGTCCCTTCCTCCTGCCCTGGGCTTTGGAAGGTGCTGAAAGGCAGCAGAACAAACATTGAATTGTTGGCTCACTTGGGAAGCACAGAAACAGAGAATGGTAGGGGCTGGAAGGGACCTCCAGAGAGCATCCATCCAGTCCAACTCCTGCCAGAGCAGGGGCACCCAGGGCAGGGCACACAGGAACACATCCAGGGGGGCTTGGAAAGGCTCCAGAGCAGGAGACTCCACAACCTCTCTGGGCAGCCTGCTCCAGGCCTCCAGCACCCTCACACCAAACTCCTCATGCTGAGCTGCATCTTCCTAGCTTCCAGCTTAGCCCTCTTGGTCCTTGTGCTGGCCCTGGGCACCCCCAAGCAGAGCCTGGCACCTTCATCCTGACCCCCAGCCCTCAGCTATTGATAGACATTGATCAGGTCCCCTCTCAGCCTTCTCCTCTCCAGACTAAGCAGCCCCAAGGCTCTCAGCCTTTCTCCACAGCAGAGCCGTTCCAGGCCCTTCATCATCCTCATGGCCTCCACTGGAATCTCCCCAGCAGTTCTGTGTCTCTCCTGAACTGGGGAGCCCAGCACTGGGCACAGCTCTGCAGGTGTGGCCAGGCAGGGCAGAGCAGAGGGGCAGAACCTGCCTAGCCCTGCTGGAGACACTTTTCTTTCTGCACCCTCAGGATGCCATTGCTTGGCCCCAAGGTCTCACTGCTGTGCCATGCAGAGTTTGCTGTCCCCTGGCACTCCAGAGGCTGCTTTCCAGCAGGACAACCCCTGCTGGTGCCTGGAACTGTTTCTCCCCAGCTGCAGGACTTGTCCTTCCTGACCACTGAAATCCAACATCTAACAGCAGACTCATCCTGATGCCCCAAGCCCTTCCTGCCTTGCTCCTCCCCCACTGGGCACCTTTGCAGGCATGAAGCCATTAACCATTGGCACCAAAGGAGCCCTCAGGCAGAGCTTCTGCTCTCTTCAGGGGAACACAGCTCCGGGCAGATGTGAGGTGTGCTGAGGTCTCCAGGGGCTCAGGGAGAGACTTCAAAGAAGCCTTTGGTTGTTTGTAGGTAGAAGGGCAGCACTGCAGGGGGCTTAAGGCTGCTTCCTTCGAGGGAGAAGCAATTAACAAGGAACTAGAAATAGCCTAAATTATGTCAGCAAGAGGAGAAGTGCAAGAATTGGCCATTTTCATGGATTCATGGAATGGATTGGGTTGGAAGGGATCCGAAAGCTCATCCAGTACCAACCCCCTGCCGTGGGCAGGGACACCTCCCACCAGCACAGAGTGCTCAAGGCCTCATCCAGCCTGGCCTTGAACACCACCAGGGAGGTTGTGGATCACCTCCACAGGCTAGAGAAAGGGCAAAGAGAGGCCAACAAAGTGCCCCAGAAGGGCACGATGAGCCCCATGGCAAGAGAAGGGCACTGGCTCTGCACACCTTCATCTGCTGCTCCACTCACTGCAAGTCCCTGGAGAGGATGATGGAAGCAAAGGTCAGGAGGAAGGTGATGCCCTCAGGAAGGAAGAAAAGCAAGAGCTGGGCAGGCACAAGGAGCAGCTCTCTGAGCTGTGTGCTGGCTGCAGGCAGAGCAGGGAGAGCAGCAGCACAGGGAGGGGATTCTGCCCCTCTGCTCTGCTCTGCTCAGACCTCACCTGCAGCACTGCCTCCAGCTCTGGGGAACCAGCACAAGAAGGACCTGGAGCTGCTGGAGAGGGGCCAGAGGAGGCCACCAAGGTGATCAGAGGGCTGGAGAAGCTCTGCTGAGGGGACAGGTTGGGAGAGTTGGGGCTGTTGAGCCTGGAGAAGAGAAGGCTGCAGGGAGACCTTAGGGCAGCCTTCCAGTGCCTGAAAGGGCTCCAGGAGAGCTGTGGAGGAACTTTGGACAAGGGCTGGGAGTGCCAGGGTGACAGACAATGGATTGGAGCTGGGAGAGGGCACATGGAGACTGGAGATGAGGAAGAGATTCTTGAGAGTGAGGGTGGGGAGACACTGGCACAGGTTGCCCAGGGAGGGGTTCAAGGCCAGGCTGGATGAGACCTTGAGCACCCTGGGCTGGTGGGAGGTGTCCCTGCCCATGGCAGGGGGTTGGCCCTGGATGGGCTGCCAGGTCCCTTCCAACCCAAACCAATCTATGAACTCCTGCCAGTTTGCTTCATGTAGCAGCTCAGCAGGGCAGAGCATGGGGCAGCTTTTGCCAACAACAGAGGAAATCCTCACAGTTGCCAGGGGCAGGATTCAGCAGGGCTCTGACAGACAGACCCAGGAAAGCAATTCCATGTGTTCCCAGCAGGATCCAACAGGAGCTGTGCACTTCTGCTGCTCCCTGGCTGCTGGCAGCTGCAGGAGTCCCTCACTGCAGGCTCCTGGGTCCAGCACCATGCACTGTAAACTAAACGTTGGCATCAGCAGATCTGTCCCTGGAGCTCTACAGAAGCTGCTCAGCTCCCTGCAGCCCCCCAGCAGAGGCTGCTCTCCATAAGCATCTCTTCCCTCTGGGGGCTGGAAAAGCAGCCAGAGAGTTTTCAGGGCAGAGAGGAAGTGCAGCATCCTTTCATGTCAGCCTCTGTGGAATAATCCAGAGCAAAGAAACAGGAATAGAATCACAGACCCACAGAGCTGCTAAGGCTGGCAGAGACCTCTGAGCTCACCAAGCCCAAGCACTGCCCCAGAGCTCACAGTCCCAGCCCTGCTGCTGAGCCACTGCCACTAACCCACCCACGTCCCTCTGCACCACATCCACAGGGCTCTGAAACACCTCCAGGGATGGGGACTGCACCACCTGCCTGGGCAGCCTGGGACAGTGCCTGGGAACCCTTGCTGGGGAGAAATTCTTCCTCATAGCCAACCTGACCCTCCCCTGGCACAGCTTGAGGCTGTTTCCTCTTGTCCTGTCACTTGGTGCCTGTGAGCAGAGCCCAACCCCCAGCTGGCTGCAGCCTCCTCTCAGGGAGCTGCAGAGAGCAATGAGGTCTCCCTCAGCCTCCTCTTCTCCAGGCTGCACACTCCCAGCTCCCTCAGCTGCTCCTCCCCAGCCCTGTTCTCTAGACCCTTCCCCAGCTTGGTTGCTCCTCTCTGGACCTGCTCCATCCCCTCAATGTCCTTCTTGGAGTGAGGGGCCCAAACCTGACCCCAGGATTCCAGGTGTGCCCTCACCAGTGCCCAGCACAGGGGGACACTCACACTCCCTGACCTGCTGCCCACCCCATTGCTGATGCAAGTCAGGTTGCCATTGACCTCCTTGGTCCCTTGGGCACCGCTGTCTCAGCTTTAGCCAGCTGCCAACCAGCACCCCCAGGTCCTTCTCCACCAAGCTCCCCAGGGTTAGCAGCACAGTGGGGATGGGCTCAGGGCTCCCTGAGCTCCACCATCTGCCCATGGGCAGTGCAAACGTTTGTGAGGCTCACAGCTCAGGCTGCCCTCCCTGGCAGGTGCCCTCCCCTGTTACCTGCACAATCTACCCCAGGATTCCAGGTGTGCCCTCACCAGTGCCCAGTCCAGGGGCACCATCACTGCCCTACTCCTGCTGGTCACACCATTGCTAACCCAGGCCAGGATGATGCACAGGCAGATGAACCTGCAGGGATAAAGGTGGAAATGTAGCTCCAAGCAGTTCACTTCTTCCATGGTCAGAAGGATACACCAGGATCAGCAGGTCTCTGGCACCAGCACATGGCAGCATTCCCAAGGGTTCCTGCCTGGCACTCACCAGCACTGCTGGGCAAAGCCCCAAAGGAAAAGACAAGAAGAACAAAGCCTTCTCCCACTCCTCTTTCAGGCCCCACACTTCAGCACCTGCCCCCTTGTCCCCTGGGCCCTGTGCTGGGTGTTCCTCTGGCCAGAGACCTGCATTCCTAAGGGATGATCCCTCCAGGAATTCAGGGCTCAGCGGCACCTGAGCTGGTCCAGCAAAGCTCTTCGAGGGCCATCAGGGGAAATGGGACTGAAGGGAACTATTTATAACCTCAGGTTTCATTCTGAAGCCCATGGGGCACACTCTGGCTGTGGCCAGCACACTGCAGCCCTCTGGCACTCACCTGCTGCTGCTGCCAGGAGAGCTTGGGCAAGTCTCAGCCTTGTGCCTGCAAACCTGGGCACTGGCAAACTCCTTGGGGACCAGCCCAGGCCACCTTGGTCACACAGCAGCACTGCCCCAGCCATGGCTGGTGGCAGCAAGGGTGACAGTGTGGCTTGCAGGGCAGGGCAACTGCTGCTCCCCAGGCTTCTGCACCAAGAGCTGCAGGAATGCTGAGGGAGAGAAGAGATTATCCCAGGAACCATGGCAGGGCAGGCTGGATGTGGCTCTGGCACCCTGAGCTAGTTGCAGATCATAAAACCAAAGAACCACAGAGCCAGGAAGGTTGGAAAAGACTTTGAAGGTCCTGGAGTCCAACCCCAACCACCATGGCCACTGAATCATAGAATCATAGAATGGTAAGGTTGGAAGGGACCTCAAGGATCAGCCAGTTCCAACCCCCTGCCATAGGCAGGGACACCTCCCACTAGCACAGGTCACTCAAGGCCTCACCCAACCTGGCCTTGAACACCTCCAGGGAGGGAGCAGCCACAACCTCCCTGGGCAACCTGTGCCAGTGTCTCACCACCCTCACTGCAAACAACTTCCTCCTAACATCCAGTTTCAATCTCCCCTCTGCCACTTCAAACCCATTCCCCTTGTCCTGGCATTCCAAGTCCTTGTCAATAGTCCCTCCCCAGCCTTCCTGCAGCCCCCTTCAGATCCTGCAAGGCCACTCCAAGCTCTCCTGGAAGCCTTCTCCTCTCCAGGCTGCAGAGCCCCAACTCTCTCAGCCTGTCCTCACAGNGTCTTTCCTATGCTGTGGTGCCCAGAACTGGATGCAGTGCTCAGGCTGTGGCCTCACCAGAGCCCAGTTACAGGGGCACCACCACTGCCCTTCCTGCTGGCCATGCTGGTTTGTATCCAGGCCAGGCTGCTGGTGCCCTTCTTGCCCACATGGGCACTGCTGCTTCATCTTCAGCTGCTGTCACCCAGCACCCCCCAGGCCCTTTTCTGCTGGGCAGGTTCCAGCCACTCTGCCCCCAGCCTGGAGCATCCATGGGGTCGTTGTGCCCCAAGTGCAGGACCCACTTGGCCTTGTTGAACCTCATCCCACTGACCTCAGCCCATGGATCCAGCCTGGCCAGATCCCTCTGCAGAGCCTCCTACCCTCCAGCAGATCAGCTCTGCCACCCAGCTTAGTGCCATCTGCAGAGTGACTGAGGGTGCCTGGATGCCCTCACCCAGACCATTGCTAAAGATGTTACCAAGGACTGGCCCCAGCACAGCCCTGGGGGACACCACTGGTGCCAGCCACCAGCAGCAGCTAACTCCATTCCCACCACTCTCTGGGCCTGGCCATCAGCCACTCTTGACCCAACAAAGAGTCCCTCTGTGCCATGGGCCACAACTTCTCCTTGCTGGGTGCAGGGGGGTTGGACAAGAGGAGCTTTGAGGGTCCCTTCCAAGCCCAAGGTGCAGATGTGCTGCCAACAGCAGTGCCAGACAGCTGCAGATGTGCATGGATGTGGCTCTGTGCTCAGGGCTATCTTCAGTATCTCCCTGCTCTGCAGCTGTCTCCAGACACACAGAGGTGTGGAGGAGCAGGAGGCCAGGGCTGGAGCTGTGTGAGAAGAGCACACAAAAATCCAGCTGGGAATAACTGACAGCACAAGAGGCCTCAAGCTGCACCACAGGGGAGGTTTTGGTTGGACAGCAGAAGAAACCTCCTTCACTGAAAGGGTTCTCAAAGCCTGGCACAGGCTGCCCAGGGTAGTGGCTGAATGCCCATCCCTGGAGGTGTCTCAAAGCCTCCAAGCTGAGGTGCTGGGGGCTATGGGGTAGCCCCAGCCTTGGGAGCTGGATAATGATTGGGATCTCTCACCTCAGAGGTCTTTTCCAACCACAGTGGTTCCATGCTTCTGTGGTTCAGGTGCTAACACCACATCCAGGTCACCTCTGCACTGTCATCTGGCAGTATCCAACCTCCCCCCAGTCAGTTCCCCCTGAAATCACACAACTGCTCAGCACAGCTTCTTATGCAGGCTCTGCATTTTGACCCTGAACAGCAGCTCCATGTGAAACATCTAAACAGCAGGGTGGGCTTGGGCACTGCTGTGGCAGCCTGGCACAGCCTGCCTCGGGCACAGCCAACAGGGTTATGTGCTGGCACAGGACCCTATCCCCTCAAAGCTCTTGCAGCAGTGATCTGCTCATCAGAAGGTCTTCCTGCCAGACAGCAATGAGTGTGTGTGTGCAGTGCTCAAAAAAGGCTGGGGGTGCTCAGGGGTGCTGAGTGACCCTAGGTTACAGGAAGATCACAGAGCCACAGAACAGATCTGGTGGGCAGAGCCCTCCCAGCTCAGCCAGCCCAGCCCTGCACCAGCACTGCAGGGGCACCACTGAACCCTGCCCCTCAGCACCAGGGCCACAGCTGCTGGAAGCCCTCCAGGGATGGGGACTGCAGCACTGCCCCAAGCAGCCTGTGCCAAGCTTTTGAGAACCCTTCCAGGGCAGAAAGAGTTCCTGAGCTGCAGCCTGAGCCTGCCCTGGGGCAGCTTGGAACCATTGCCTCTGCTCCTGTGCCTTGCCACCAAGCAGCAGAGGCTGCCCCCTCCTCACTGCCCCCTCCCTGCAGGCAGCTGCAGAGAGCAAGGAGCTCTGCCCTCAGCCTCCTCTTCTGCAGCCTCAACACCCCCAGCTCCCTCAGCCCCTCCTCACACCCAGCTGCTCCAGGCCCTTCTCCAGCCCTGCTGCCCTGCTCTGGACAAGATCCAGCCCCTTAATGTCCTTCCTGAGGGGCTCAGAACTCAGCACAGCACTTGAGGGGTGGCCTCAGCAGTGCTGAGCACAGGGGGGATGATCCCCTCCTGTCCCTGCTGCCCACAGTGATGGAGCAGATAAGGACCTGGTGTGCATTTTTTGGCAATGTTGAAAGCACTGACACCAGGCTGCAGCTGAAAGATTCCCTTCCTGTTGAAACAGCCCNTTTTCCAACCACAGTGGTTCCATGCTTCTGTGGTTCAGGTGCTAACACCACATCCAGGTCACCTCTGCACTGTCATCTGGCAGTATCCAACCTCCCCCCAGTCAGTTCCCCCTGAAATCACACAACTGCTCAGCACAGCTTCTTATGCAGGCTCTGCATTTTGACCCTGAACAGCAGCTCCATGTGAAACATCTAAACAGCAGGGTGGGCTTGGGCACTGCTGTGGCAGCCTGGCACAGCCTGCCTCGGGCACAGCCAACAGGGTTATGTGCTGGCACAGGACCCTATCCCCTCAAAGCTCTTGCAGCAGTGATCTGCTCATCAGAAGGTCTTCCTGCCAGACAGCAATGAGTGTGTGTGTGCAGTGCTCAAAAAAGGCTGGGGGTGCTCAGGGGTGCTGAGTGACCCTAGGTTACAGGAAGANAAGGAGCAGTTGGATGAGGCCTTGAGCACCCTGTGCTGGTGGGAGGTGTCCCTGCCCATGGTAGGGGGTTGGCACTGGATGATCTTTGGGATCCCTTCCAACCCAACCCATCCTGTGAGTCTCTGACAGCTCTGCTCTGTCCCTGCCCTATTTGCTCCTCCTCTGCCAGCTGCCAGGTGGCTTTCTAGAACTAGGGCAGCCCACCAGTGATGGTGCAATGAACAGGGCTGCCAACTCATCCTCCAGCCCTCCCTGCCAGCACGTTGGGTGCCCGCAGATGCCTCTGTTTACCTCCCTGCCTTTGCAGGTTCGATAAGCAGGGCTGGGGAGGAAGCGCCGCAGTCAGCAGGGGCTGGGGAAGTGCTTGTCAAGAGCCTTTGAAGAGCGCTAATGAAGCCCCAGAGCTGCTCAGATAGAGCCTTAGCTGCAGGATGGGGATGTTCAGGCACTTGGCCTATGCAAATCCAGCCCTGCATGGAAAAAAACCCAACCCTGCAGCTCCAGCACTGTGCCTGCAGAGAGCTTCTCAGCCTCTGCCGGTCCAAGGCTAAACACAATTCTGCTGATGCTAGGCAAAACCAAGTGGAGCTGCCAGCAGAGTTCAGTCAGCAAAGGCATTTAGCCCTGGATGTGTTGTCACTCCTTAAACATTCCAAAGCAGGTCAGCAGCAGGCCTGGGTTATCAGGAAAGAAAAATGCAGTGCCACAGACCCTAAAAGGATCCCCAGTGCCAGGGCACAATCCTTGCTTTGTGCCCTCCTTGTGCCTTGCAAAGCCAAAGCAGAGGACCTCACTGGGTGGGTGCTTGGTGGGTCACTGCTTATAGCACCCCTTGGACTTCCTGAGGCTTTCAAACTAAAATTCAGAGATGGTCTTTAAGGTGCCTTCAACCTGAAATTCAGAAGTGATCTGAAGGTTGGGTTGGAATGGACCTTAAAGGTCATCTCTGAATTTCAGGTTGAAGGCACCTTAAAGCTCATCCAGATCCTGCCATGGGCAGGGACACCTCCCACTTAGCCCAGGTTGCTCAAGGACTCATTCAGCCTGGCCTTGAACACCTCCAGGGAGGAGACATCCACAGCCTCTCTGGGCAACCTGTGCCAGTGTCTCCCCACCCTCCCCACCGTCCTAATCTCCAATCCAACCTCCCCTGCTGCCTGAGGCAATAAAGACAAATTGCCAATTAAAGGTCCCCAAAGGAATTTTTCTCCACCCACAAGGGCTGGGATCTGGCAGATCAGTGCCACTCTCTGGTTCTCCTTGCCCTTGGGCACAAGCGGTTAACCAGACAGGGTCCTCCTTCAGCTCCCCTCTTATGTGTCCAGGGCAAGCTGCAGGATGGGAGCTCTGTCCCAAGGCAGCTCCACCACTGCCTCAGCCCCCAGGCACCAGCACTGGGGCGGTGCAGCTGCTGCTGGCTGTGGGGGGAACCCTGGAGGCCTCACACCCAGGTTGCCAGCAGGGCTTGGTGTGAACACTTCCACACTGGATCTCCCTGTGCCCACCACTGCCAAACTGCAGAGCAGGGAGCCCACCATGCCCAGCTCTCCAGGTGCCTACAGCTGCTCTCCCCACCAGCGGCAATGCACCTGGGGCAAGCTTCAGCCAGAAAAGCAAATCTAGAGTGCAGAGCAGCCCCAGGACTTGGCCTGGGTGCTGGGAAAGCACCAAGAAATTGAGTAGTATGTGGTGCTGCTTCTTCCCTGGGCACCCTCTTCCACCTGGGACAGGCTGAAGGGCTGGCCAGAGAGTGGCACAGCCACAGAAAGGAGGTGCTGGAGCGACACAGGTCTGTCCATCCAGGGACAGGTGTCACACAGACCTACTGTGGGACACGATGGGGACAGCTCTGCTGCCAGGCACCATGGGGAGGCACAGCCAGGGAGGGTGCTGAGGGTGTGAGGAGATGGAAGGAGGGAAGCAGCCCTGCAGTGGAGACAGAATGGAAGAATTGGTGCTGTTGAGCCTGGAGAGAAGAAGGCTGCAGGGAGACCTCAGAGCTGCATTTCAATATCTGCAGGGGACCTGCAGGCAGGCTGGGGAGGGACTGTGCAGAAGGGGCTGTGGGCACAGGCTGAGGACAATGGTTTGGAAGTGGAGCAGGGCAGAGTTAGGTTGGGCATCAGGAGGAAGTTGTGCCCAGGGAGGGTGTGGAGAGACTGGCACAGGCTGCCCAGGGCTGTGCTTGAGGCCCCATCCCTGCAGACATCCAAGCTCAGCCTTGCTGTGTCCCTGTGCAGCCTGCTCTGGCTGGAGCTGTCCCTGCTGCCTGCAGGGGACTGGGCAAGATGCTCTTGGAGGGTCCCTTCCAGCCCGATGCCCTCTGATGTGTGAGATGGGATGGGGAAGAGCTGGCAGCAGGTGTTTGGATGCAGTTGCAGGCTGTGTGCTGAGCCCTCCTGCAACTTGCCCAGCACCCGTGGCACCGCTTCAGCCCCCACGCAGCTGCCTGCCTGGCAGAGAGCAATGTGGGGGGATTAAGGGCTGCTAATCCTCCCTGCAGGAGCTGAGAATTAACATTCCCGGCTGGCACCCGCTGCCACTGCCCTACTTGTGCCCGTGGGGAGGCTGGGGTGGGGCAGGGCGCTGCAGGGCAGTCACCTGGTTTGGGCTTCGAGAAGCATCCTCCCATGGCGCCGGGCAGGACGGGCAGCGGGCACAGGGGCAGCGGGCAGCTGGGCGAGGGCACAGCCTCGCATGGTCAAGTGCCCACTCAGGCAGTGCTGGGCTCCAGGCGTCGGCCACGACCTGCAGTGGGAGGACAAAAGCTCCATGAGAAGCAGGACAGGCAGGGGCTGGGTGCTGCAGGCAGGGGGTGGATGCTGCAGGCAGGGGGTGGGTGCTGTAGGCAGAGGATGGGTGTTGCAGGCAGGAGGTTGGTGCTGCAGGCAGGGGGTAGGTGCTGCAGGCAGAGGATGGGTGCTGCAGGCAGGGGCTGGGTGCTGTAGGAATGGGATGGGTGCTGCAGGCAGAGGATGGGTGCTGCAGGCAGGGGCTGGGTGCTGCAGGAATGGGATGTGTGCTGCAGGCAGGGGATGGGTGCTGCAGGCAGGGGATGGGTGCTGCAGGAATGGGATGTGTGCTGCAGGCAGGGGGTAGGTGCTGCAGGCAGGGGATGAGTGCTGCAGGCAGGGGGTAGCTGCTGCAGGCAGGGGATGGATGCTGCAGGAATGGGATGGGTGCTGCAGGCAGGGGATGGGTGCTGCAGGAATGGGATGGGTGCTGCAGGCAAGGGACTACAGTTGCTGCCTGCACCAGCACAGCAGGGCATGGAGATGGTGATGAGGTGGTTTGGGTGCAGAGCAATGGCCTGGGGCCTGGGTTCACAGCATGGCAGGGGTTGGGAGGGAGCTCAAGGGAGCAGCCAGTCCAACCCCTGCCAGAGCAGGGGCACCCAGGGCAGGGCACACAGGAACACATCCAGGGGGGCTTGGAAAGGCTCCAGAGCAGGAGACTCCACAACCTCTCTGGGCAGCCTGCTCCAGGCCTCCAGCACCCTCACACCAAACAATTTTCTCCTCATGCTGAGCTGCAACTTCCTGGCTTCCAGCTTGTCCCTCTTGGTCCTTATGCTGGCCCTGGGCACCCCCAAGCAGAGCCTGGCACCTTCATCCTGACCCCCAGACCTCAGCTATTTACAGACACTGCTCAGGTCCCCTCTCAGCCTTCTCTCCAGGCCCCAGGGCTCTCAGCCTTTCTCCACAGCAGAGCTGTTCCTGGCCCTTCAGCATCCTCATAGCCTCCGCTGGACTCTCCCTAGCAGATCCCTGCCTGAAGGTGGGCACTGAGCCCACAGCACCTTCCAGGCTGCAGGCAGCATCAGAGCAAGCCCTCGGGATGCTGCTCATGTTGAGGGGAGCACAACAGGGACCCCCAACCACCTGGAACGGTGGCAGAAGGGCAACTCCACAGAGGTGGTGCCAGGCAGCCCAGCTGCCCCGGGACCAGTCTGCAGCTGGTCTGGCTGGTTTTACAGGGCACTTCGTGAGGAATGTCTGAGCTCCTGCCCCTCATCAGCAGCCACTCTCCTGAGATGCCCTGGCATTGTTTGGACCTCAGAGCCTGCAGTTTGCAGCCATGCCCTCAGGCCCACTTCACATCTCCTCATTTCCACACCAATGGTGCCCCTGGGCCCTTCTGGGGCACAGGCTCTGCTCAGGTTGGCTCAGCCACCCACAGACTTCCAGCATAGGGCAGAGCACAGGGCACATTTCTGCATGTCCCTCCACTCCTGGAGTTACCCAGCCAGATGCAAGTAGGATTTCATCTCACCCTTCTCTGGTGAGAAGCTGCCTGGCTGCCCACAGCATGAGTCCCAGCAAGCCCCCAGAGATGTCACCTGATGATCTTCGAGGTCTTCCCCAACCTTAACCATTCTGTGAGTCTATGTCTGAGACCCAGCTGGCTGCAGACAGGCACCAGCCTATGCCACCAGATGAATCCAGGAGACAGGATGGGATCCTATCACTGCCAGTGGCATCCAGAGATACCCACCTGGATCTAGTTTCTACAGGATTCATGGCCAAAAGCTCTCTTAGGAAAGGGAAATGAGCTCCCATAGAACATGATGGATCCCAGGATCACCTCTAAAACCTTGCTAGCTCCTGAAAAGTCATGCACTGAGCTCCATCAGGCCAGGTAGCTGATGTCTGTGTCTCAGCAGAGCAGGTTCAGAGCCTGTGTCCTGAACAAAGGAACCCTCAGTGCTTTTCAGCTCTGCAGGAGCACCTGCAGCATCTGCTCAGGGGCAGCAACAAGGCTGCCAAAACACCAAGGCAGCTCCTGTGCTGCTGAGGAACATTCAGAGGTTCGTAAGACAGTTCGGGTTGTAAGGGACCTGAAAGTTCATCCAGTGCCAACCCCCTGCCATGGGCAGGGACACCTCCCACCAGCACAGGCTGCTCAAGGCCTCATCCAGCCTGGCCTTGAACACCAAGGAGGTTGTGGATCACATTCAAAGATCACATTCTGTGATTCTGTGATCCACAACCTCCCTGGGCAACCTGTGCCTGTGTCTCCCCTCACTCACTCTACAGGATCTCTTCCTCATCTCCACTCTCAGCCTGCCCTCCTCAAGCTCCAATCCATTGTCCCTCATCCTGGCACTCCCAACCCTTGCCAAAAGTCCCTCCCCAGCTCTCCTGGAGCCCCTTTGGCTACTGCAAGGCTATGATCTGCCTGGAGCCTTCTCTTCTCCAGCCTGCACAGCTCCAACTCTCCCAGCCTGTCCCCACAGCAGAGCTTCTCCAGCCCTCTGATCATCTTGGTGGCCTCTTGGACCCTCCCCAAACATTTCCATGTCCATGTACTCTGGGGACAGTGCTGCAGGAGGGGTGTCCCTGCCCACCTGTGCAGTAGCAGCCAGGGCTGTTGATCTCCACAGAGGCTCTCTCCTCAAACTCCATCAGCCTGTCCCCACAGCAGAGGTTCTCCAGCCCTTTGAGCATCTTGGTGGCCTCCTCTGGACCCTCTCCAGCAGCTGCAGGTCTCTCTTGAGTTGGGGTCCCACAGCTGGCCCCAGCCCTGCAGGTGAGGTCCCCCCAGAGCAGAGCAGAGGGGCAGGATCTCCTCTCTCCATCTCTGCCCACACTGCTTTGGACGCAGCCCAGGCTGCCCTTGGCCTTCTGTGCTGCCAGTGCCCACTGCTGGCTCCTGCACAGCTTCTTTCCCACCAGCACCCCCAAATCCATCTCCTCACCCCCAACCTGGACTGATACCTAGAATTGCCCTGACCCAGGGGCAGGACCTTTCACTTGGCCTCACTAAACCTCCTAAGGTTCTCCTCAGCCACCTCTGCAGCCTGCCCAGGTCCCTCTGGATGGCTCCCATCCATGGTATGGTGCTGGTGGTGCTGTTGCTTGTGCTGGATTCATCTCTCTGCCTGCAGCTGAGCCCCAGGCTCCTGGTCCAACTGAACACTGCAGGCAGCTCTGTGGCACGTGTCTGAGCACTGATGCCCAGTGACATGGGCATCTCCCAGAGCAGTCTGCAATCCAAGCTAGCTGCAGCTGGAGATATCAGCTGGAGACCTCACCATGTGGAGCACTGAGCACAGACACACTCATGACACTGCTCACAAGGTCCCCTCAGCCACGGCTCAGCTGCTGTGGAAGGCAGTCCTGGTGCACATAGGCACCAGCTGCCCCCCTGGCCTCTCGTGGCCCCTCCAGATCCCCTCACAGAGCTTCTGGCTGTGCCCTCCCCTTTTTACAGACATCATCCTCACCTGGGTTGCCCTTCCCCTGCCAGCCCTGGCCAAGTCAGTCCTGGGTGCCACCAAGGGGAGAACTGTGGAGACAGGCTGCTGCTTCTCATCTTCTTCCCTTGTGCCCAGTGCAAGTGCCCATCCCATGCCCAATGCTATCCTTCCCCAGTCCCCCAGACAGAGTCTCCTGAGCTAGAGTCCTGTCACCCCACTGAACCCCTCCTCTCAAGCCCTGGTCCCACATCTTGCCTCTCCGCCCTGCATCTCCTCCCACCTCCTCTCCTTAGTGCCGTGGGACTCCCAATGCCAGCAAGAAGAAAACTGAAGGGACCTCCCTGCAGAAGGGCTGGGTGTGAGGTCAGAGGGGGCAGAGGCTCTGGTGCCAGCCTACTGCTTGCTCTCAGAGAAGGGAGGCTGCACTGAGGCTGTGCCATGGGGCCTGAGGAGAGAGAAGCCAAAGACACTGAAGCAGCTGCCAGCTCCTGGGCATCCTGGCTGGGGCTACCAGCACAGGAAGCATCTCGGCCTCTAGGCCCTGCAACCCCAGACCCTCAAGGCTCTGCAGGGCCACAGCCCCATGTCCTCCCACAGCTGCACCTCCTGCACTGCCCTCTCCTCCTCTTGCACCAGACTCCAGGCAGCCCTGGGGCCACTGGGGTTGCAGTTCAGGTTTCCAAGGTCTAAAGGCTCAGAACAGGACAACCAGCCCAAGGCACCCAGACAGCAATGGCAGCATCCTGCCACCACCACCAACCAGGATCAGTCTCCCAGGCAGGTCAGGCCCATGTGCTCAGGCTGCCTCCTTCCTCTTCATTCCTGCTGAGAACAGGTTCAGCAGGCACCACTGCCTGGACCTGCTCCCTTCATAGGTGGAAATGCCTGCACCATCCCTGCCATGGGTCCATCAAACCAGGTTCCAAGCCCCCTGGGAGCTGGCAGGGATCAGCAGCCATTTGCTACCCTCTCAGGGCTCTGGAGCACCCAGCAGTCTCCTGCTGACAATGACATCTCTTTCCACAGGTCTGTCTCCTGTGGAGTATTCTGCCATGCTGGGAAGCCCCTGAGGTGCCTCCAGGGCAGGGAGCGAAGGGGTCAGGCAGTGCTGGTGTGCCCTGGAGGCAGGGGAGCCCCAGCAGGCCAGGTTGCAGGTCTTGCTCACCTGTTCAGGGCACAATTCTGGGGTCTGGAAGAAAGTTTTTCCCTCTGGGCAGATCAGCAAAGGCTCTCACAGGGCTTTCACCTTCCTCTGCAGCACTGAGCATGGCCCTTGCCAGCGCTGCTCAGGCCATTCCTGGGCACATGTCCCAGATGTGGCAGGAGGAGGAATCCAGATGTGCTCTGCATCACTTCTCTCCTCCCCACAGCAGCTCTCTTTGTCTGGTTTGGTCACTTGTAGCACAGATCTGCTTAGGCAACCTCCTGCAGCTCCAAGCTGCTTCTTAACCGCTCTTGCATACCATAAAATCCTCTTTTTATTGTCTGCTGATTCTGTGCTCTGCAAATACACACCTGTGCCTCCCTCAAGAACTTTGTCCCTCACAGGCATTAGCACTCACTGCAGGGAGGTTTGGGACTCACAGAGATGTTACCACCATTGGGAGAGCTCAGGACTTTCTTCTCAGGCCATTGCTGTGGATTCACAGCTTCAGAGATGGCACTGGGCTGTAAGGGACCCTCCAAGGGCATCTGGTCCAACTCCCTGCAGGGACAGCTCCAGCCAGAGCAGGCTGCACAGGGACACAGCAAGGCTGAGCTTGGATGTCTGCAGGGATGGGGCCTCAAGCACAGCCCTGGGCAGCCTGTGCCAGTCTCTCCACACCCTCCCTGGGCACAACTTCCTCCTGATGCCCAACCTAACTCTGCCCTGCTCCACTTCCAACCCATTGCCCTCAGCCTGTGCCCACAGCCCCTTCTGCACAGTCCCTCCCCAGCCTGCCTGCAGGTCCCCTGCAGATATTGAAATGCAGCTCTGAAGTCTTCTTGCAGCCTTCTCCTCTCCAGGCTCAACAGCACCAATTCTCCCAGCCTGTCCTCACAGCAGAGCTGCTCCAACCCTCTGAGCATCTTGTTGACCTCCTCTGTTCCCTCTCTAGCAGGTCCAGGTCTCTATGGTGTTGGGATCCCATAGCTGGAAGCAGTACTCCAGGTGAGGTCTCCCCAGAGCAGAGCAGAGGGGCAGGATCCCCTCTTTGGATCCTCAGATGTCTCTGAAGAGAACATGCCAGAGTCATTTCTTTGCTGTTCAGTATCAGGACACCTAAACTGGATGTCACCAACAGCCCTGTGCTCTGCACCCTCAGATTCTGCCAGCTGCCACAACATTCCCAGGGCTGAGAGAAGGCCCTCACAGCCAGGAGGAGAAAGGCAGTGGAGGAGGCACTTGTGCCTGGGGCCACTGTCCCAGCAGACAGCTGCAGCTGAGGAAGGTCCCCAGTGCCAGTCAGCAGTGACCTTCTCCTGCTCAGGTGAGACACTCTGGCCCTTAGCAGCACTCAGCTGCTTTTCCATCTTAATTCTGGACAAAAGCCATCTCCAAAAGCAAGGAAGCAAAACTTTCCTCTCTAAGCCTGGACACACACAGCCAGACTCCTGGGGTCCTCACCTGCCAGCAAGCACTGCCATGTGCAGCAGGCACTGCCATGCATAGCAGGCAATGCCAGGCACACCAGGCACGCTGGGGAGCAGAGGGCCCAAGGCAGCAGCTCCACATCTCCTGGAAGCCTTCCTGGATCCACAGGGCAAGGAGGAGCAGGTGCCAGGGTGCAGCTCCTGCACAAAGCAGGGTGCAGCTGCAGCCTCTCCATGCTCAGAGGGATGAGCTGGCTCTGACCCTGGTCCCCACTGCGGGAAACAACCACCCTTGCCCCCAGGCCATGCCCTACCCACCGCAGAGCTCTCTCCTTGCCAGTTCTCCATACATGCAAAATATTGTCTTGAACTCAAGGCCCAGCAGGACCCGCGGAGCAGTCCCAGCAGCACAGCCGGGCTGGACACACCCTGCAAACAAAGTGAAGCACAGACCCCACCACGGCCTCTCCAGCACGTCCCACGCAGCACAGCCCTCCTCGTGGGGCAGCTCAGGATCTCGTCCTTGGACACAGGCTCCTCCCCTGCCTGAGTGTCACCCGGAGCCCTCCTTCCCCACTCCCCTCCCGTCCCCTTGCCACGGCACCCAGCAGTGAGCTCTGTCTCCCAGCACACCACACATCACCTCGTGTGGCTCCCACCCAGCCAGGTGCCACCACATCCCCTTCCCCCCACGCCACCAGCCCCCACGGGCCAGACTCCCACTGCTGGTCTCCTCCTAAGACCAGGGCTGCTCGTTTCTCTTCCTTTCTGGCCATCTGCCCTAGTTCGGCTCCCATGCCGATTGCCAGAACCATGCAGTGAGCCACCACCCTCCACCACCCTCCACAGCTGGCAGAGCAGCGTTAGGAGAACTCCATGTCCCCCTGTCCCTGAGGGGACACCCAGACTGTCCTCCTCCAGCATCTCCTGAAGGTCAGCTCCTGTTTCACTCTTGGTGCCCCTGTGCACAGCCTCATGCCCCACTTCTCTGTCTCTGCTTGCCAGGGCAACTCCAGCCCACTGGCACTGCTTCTCCCCTCTCCCTCCTCAGCAATTTTCAGCAGCATCTGCTGCTCTGTAGATTCCAGCAAACCTTGCAGCCCTCCCCTTGCTTCAGCAGCCCCCTGGCCTCCAGGAACCCTTCCATACTCCCCACTACCCCTGCCATGCCTTCCCAGCCCTGCCAGGAGCAAAGGTTCAGCCCAGAGGCCCAACAGCTCCCTCTTGCAACTGACCTCCTTTCCTTAGTCTCCAGGGGCCACCAGTTTGGAGCCATCCCAGCACAGCAGAGGCCAGTACAGCCCCCACAGTGCACCAGCCTGGTTCTCCACAGCACTGGTGAGACAGCATTTGGGCTCCAGGTGTTGCCTGAGCACAGTCACACCCACAGTGTCCCCACAGACACTTTCCTGCCATCTCCACCAGTGTCCAGAGAGCGACTCCACCAAAGACCCAAGAGAGCCAAGGATGCCATCAGCCTCCCTCCCTGCTTACCCAGGGGTCTATCCTCCACCCACTGCACCACTCTGGGCACGACAAAGCTGCCCTAGGCCCAGGGTCACAAGGAGAAACTCCCCAGCTGAGCACTGGGCTCTCCAGTTCCACAGGAGGTCTGGCACGGCAGAGCTCCGGGATGGGCTGGGCTCAGCTGCCAAGGAAAGCAGCTTCCTCCTCCAGACTCTGAGCCCAGCCCAGGTGTGGCCAGAGCATCAGGGGGCCCAAGACTCAGTCCCACACCCCATGGTCCACGCCGTGTCCTCAAGGCAATGCACAGCCACTCTGCCCTGAGCCCGGGAGAGGTGCACAGGGTTCACCTGGCAGTCAAAGGCTGCAGAGAGCCTGTGGAAGGACAACCAAGCCACACAAACCAGCGTGGCAGGGGGAGTTTAAGACAGGGACAACCTGTCTTCTTCATGTAATTCAGGTCTCTATCCCAAAGCCATCACTTATTTTCAGGAAGAACAGAGGGCTTCCACAGCCTCCCAGCCCCAGCTGCCAGCATTTGCACGGTCTGGCCTCCCAGCACAGAGGTCCAGCTGGGGAGAAAACACCCTCCTTGGTGCAACTGCCTCCTGCCCCTTCACCTCGAGGCTGCTGCACCCAGGACACCCTCACACTGCTCACACTGCTGGCAGGGAGTCTGCCACTGCCTGTGCCCCTGCCCGTGCAGCCGATGAGCCAAAGTGAAGAGAGGTGACCCACAGGACCTCCCTTCTCTCCTCTCCTTGGCACCCCTTTACCTCTCCAGCTCCTCGACCCCTTTTTTCCACACTCCTGGACAGCCCTCCAGCCAGTTCCCTCTTCCCTCTGCCCAGCTCTCCTGCTTCCAGTTTCCTGCCATTTCCATTCTCACCCCAACCCTGATGCCTGACCCCATTCTGATGCTGATACTCAGCGTCCCCAGCCGCCAGAGCCACTTCGGTCCTCTCCTTCCCCTCCTGCTCCTTCCACCTCCTTGCCTCCTCGGGACCCCTCGGCCCCCACCCACTCTACAGCACCTCACTCCCCGCCAAACCTTTTCCTCTCCAGCTCCTTCCCGGTGGGGACGGGAATTTACTTTGCACTCACCTGGAGCACGCAGCGGCTTTGGCTCTCCCAGGAAATTTGCTTTCGGCTGGTTCCAAGAAGTAGAAGCAAAACTCAGGCTGCGAAACACCGAGTGCCGCTCCCAACCCCGCCGATGGGCTGCACGGCCCCGTCCCACCGAGGAGCGGGGGCTGGAAGCGTCCTGGCGCCCTTCACCTTGTCACCAGGAGTTTGCGCCAAGGGCAGCACAGGGAGAGAGACGAAGCTGCCGTTTAAAGTGCTCCGTGCGCAGCGGAGGCAACGTCGGACCCCAGCCCCCTGCGGGCGTTCTGCCGCTTGCAGCTCCAGCAGCTCCTCAGCCGGGGGACTCCAGGCTCGCTGGCCAGAGCGGTCAGTGCCGCCCCTGCGAGCCGGGCTGGCGAGAACGGAACCGCGGCGTTGGTTCACAGCTCAAAGGGGTGCCAACAAAAGCGCCAATGCCGAACGCAGACTCTCCCCAGGCGCAGAAGGCTGGATGTGAAAATCCAAACATAGAACCAGAACCATTTCCTTGGAAAAGACCTTTAAGCTCATCGAGGCCAACCGTTCTCTAACCCTACCGAGTCTATGTCATCCTCTAGCAGCTCCAGCTGTCCGGGGCTCTCCCGCTGCCAGCCCACCCCCCGCCCAGGAGCTGCCGCGTTTCCAGCCAGGGCAGGGCAGCCCGGCCACGCTTCCCAAGGCACGCAAAGCACAACACCGCTGAACCCCTGCTGCCCCCCACCGCGCCCTGGATGGGCGTCCCCTCCCGCAGCACCCAGCAGCTACCCTCACTTCTGCTGGCACCGCAGCTCCCGGGCAAAGGCGGACCCGCACCCGCCCCTCCTGCGGCTGCTCCTCGGTCAAACCGGGGCTGTTTGACCCTGTAAACCGGGGACAGACGAACTCGGAGGACGCGCGTGGCGGAGGGGGTCAGGCCGAAGCCGGGGGTTGAGAGAAAGGCAGCTTGTCCCCGGCAGCGCCGGCAGCGGCGTTCTCTCCGCGCTGCTTCGTCAAGCAATTGCTGCATCTCAAGAGATGCGAAAACAAGCGGCGCTCCCGCCCCGCACCGGCCGCCGCTCCCCCGGCCCCGGCCTGCCCAGCAGATCCTGCTGCGGAGGAGCCACCGGGCTCGGGCCCGCTGTGGGGCCACTCCGCCTCCCCTCTTCCCGTGTCCCCGAGTCCCGGGGGGCAACGGGAACCCCACCGATCCTCTTCCCGACAACGCCGGTGAGGCCCTGGGCAGGCTGCGGAGAGGGGCCCCACAGCGGGAGCACCACCCGCCCCCCGCGCTCCGCGACCCCCAGGATGAGCGCCGGGACGGGACTCCGCCGCCCGCACCGTTTACCTGGGCAGCGGCGGCGAGCGCGGCCGGTCCCGGGCGGGGCGGGGAGGAGCGGCCCCGGCCCCGGCGAGCGGAGCGCGGGGTCCTCGCCGGCCCTTCCTGCTCCCGGGCACACGGGCCCCGGCTGGCCGCGCACAGAGCCGCTTTGGCTCGGGCAGGGCTGCGCACCAACGCCTGCAGCCAAGGCAATTCCTGTCCCCTCGGAAGCAACCCGGCCTGGCCCTTCCCAGCTCACTCCTGCTTCTCCCTGCTGCATTCGCATTCTCTGCTCCCTCCTTGGAGGCAGGGACCTGTTCCCGCTCCTGCCTGCCCCGCACGTTTCTCTCCTCCCCTGTAAACTCTTTCCCTCCTCCACCACCATGTCCTGGGCTGATCCCCAGCAGCGTGGGCAGCAAGGGCACGGAGGGGATTCTGCCCCTCTGCTGAGCTCTGCTGACCCGCTCCCTGCAGTGCTGGGGCGGCTCTGGAGTCCTCAGTGCAGCACAGACAGGGACCTGCTGGAGCAGGGCCAGAGGAGACCACAGCAGTGCTGGCAGG
Source organism: Ramphastos sulfuratus (assembly GCA_013399055.1). NCBI lineage: Eukaryota > Metazoa > Chordata > Aves > Piciformes > Ramphastidae > Ramphastos > Ramphastos sulfuratus. The sequence continues at coordinate 35,114 of WBNM01029029.1, read as the reverse complement.
GCTGGAAGGGCTCTGCTGGGAGGCCAGGCTGGGAGAGTTGGGGGTGTTCAGCCTGCAGAGGAGAAGGCTCCAGGGAGACATTTTGGTGGCCTTGCAGTGCTGGAAGAGGCTGAGCAGAAAGCTGGGGAGCAGGGCCTGTGGTGTCAGGCCAAGGGGGGATGGTTTGAACTGAAAGAGAGCAATTTAGACTACATCCGAGGAAGAAATATTTAACACCGAAGCTAGTGAGACCCTGGGTCAGGTTGCCCAGAGAGGTAGGAGCTGCCCTATGGCCAGCACCATTGCAGGTCAGGTTGTTTGGGGCAACCTGCTCTAGCTGGGGATATCCCTGCTGGCTGCAGGGGCTTGGACTGGATGAGCTTTAAAGGTCTCTTCCAATCCAACACATTCCGTGATTCGAGGAGTCTATGACCATACCCTGCCTGACAGGTGTCAGCATCTCTGTGTGCCTTTCCTTGCTGTATGCTGTATGCCCTTTCTTTTCCCTTTTGAGACCACTCTGGTTACAGAGGAAGGCTTTTTCTGCCCTGGATACAGATTGCCTTGGGTCACTCCTGTCCTCCACCCTGATTACACAGCTCCTTGAGATTGTCCAGGGATACACAGCTCTAGTTCCTTGCTCCCCGCTCCAAATGAGACAAGAACCTTAACTGGGCTGCTCAACTGGGGCTCCACTGATGTGAAAACAGCTGCTCACATCTGGAGCCTGCAGACGCAGGCGCTCCTGGGAACCACATACCTCCATGGCCTTGGGAAAGGGACTGTGGATCCTTATGGAGCTGGCTCAGTTTTCTGGCAGAGAAAATGACACCAGGTCCATGGGGTATGTCTGTGGGCACGGAGAAGGAGCATCCCTGCATGTGATGCTCTGCCTGGCTGAGGCACAATGCAGATCCCACCCCACAGGATGTGGTACCGCTGGCAGCAGGGACCCGTGGCAGCTGATGGGCACCTCCATTTCCCTACACCACATGCAGGAGTTTTGTTCTCTGGTGAGGAAAACGGCTCCCAGGGCTGATAAATGAGGGCTGGGCCTTGTGGGGAGTCAATAAATGACTTGGCAGGGAATTATCCCAGCAGCAAGATCTATCAGCAGCCCACAGGTGGCCAGGCCCAGCTGACACTACAGCAGAGAGCATTTGGGGTGGCGGAACAAAACACTTCACTCCAGGGGAGGGTCAAGGAGGCTCCAGCAGTACTGTGGGGCTGTGCTGCACTGGGAGCAGCAGCAGACACAGCTCTGTCTGCAATGGGGTGGCTGGGGTGCAGCCAGGAAAGTGTCTCCTGCAGGGCTAGGCAGGTTCTCCCACTCCTCTGCTCTGCCCTGCTGAGACCACACTAGCAATGCTGTGCCCAACTCTGGGCTCCCCAGTTCAACAGAGACAGAGACCTGTTGGGGAGAGTCCAAAGGAGGCTATGACCATGATGAAAGGCCTGGAACAGCTCTGCTGTGGAGAAAGGCTGAGAGACCTGGGGCTGGTTAGTATGGAAAGAAGAAGGCTGAGAGGGGAGCTGATCACATTATCACAGTATCACAGTATGAGCAAGGTTGGAAGAGACCTCAAAGATCACCAAGTCCAACCCATTACCACAGACCTC
>WBNM01029029.1:16256-33482 GCA_013399055.1 Ramphastos sulfuratus | reverse complement strand
GGGGTTGTTGTGGCCAAAGTGCAGCCCCCAGCACTTGGATTTGTTGAACGCCATCCCCTTGGACTCTGCCCATCTGTCCAGGCGCTCGAGGTCCTGCTGCAGAGCCCTTCTGCCCTCCAACCCACCAACATCTGCCCCCAGCTTGGTGTCATGTCTATCCATGTCTATCAATAGCTGAGGGCTGGGGGTCAGGATGAAGGTGCCACTCTGCTTGGGAGTGGTCCCAGGGCCAGCACAAGGACCAAGAGGGCTAAGCTGGAAGCCAGGAAGTTGCAGCTCAGCATGAGGAGAAAGTTGTTTGGTGTGAGGGTGCTGGAGGCCTGGAGCAGGCTGCCCAGAGAGGTTGTGCAGTCTCCTGCTCCAGATCACAGGGTCAGGAATTGAAACGTCCTCGTTCCCTTGCGGCCAGGGCAGAGGGAACCCTGAATGTCACCAGCAGGTCCTGCTTCTCCTGCTCAGATCCTGCCCTTTCTCTGGCACCTGGGATGTGTGCCAGGGTGCTCAGCCATCCTGGGGCTGCTGCTGGTAGTGCTGGGTGCTGTGAGGTCTATTCTGTGGGGTACAGTGGTGCCTCACTGGAGGGTTGGCACAGCTGTGCTAGTGGTGCCAAGCAGCTGCCTGCTGTGCTGCCGACCCTGAGCTCCCTACCAGCTCTGCGGTGGTCAGGGAGATGACAACACAAGCGTCCCCTGCACCTCCCACCACCCCCAAACTGCAGCAGAGATGGGGATGGGATGGGCACTCATGCAGCCTTGGGCAGCAGAGCCTCCTCCTGTCCACCCTGCGCATATGCAGGGCTGACAGGAAAGCGAGGGCAGGGATATGCTGTGAAGAGGGTGAGGGGCAGGTGCTGAAGTGACCTCGTATCCCAGCGGCCGACCCTCTGGCACCCCTAGACTTGCTTTTCAGGCTGGATCCAAGCCTCTGATGCACTCCCACTTTGGGAAAAGCTCTGCCCTTGCCTTCCTGTGCTTCCCTGGGGAAGGAAACTTGGGAAGAGGAGCTGGATGAGGGAGAAAGCGAAAGGGAAGGTAATGAGGGAGAGAAGTTGTGTGAATGGAGCAGTCCAGGGAAAAAAGATCCTAGTGCAGGCAAGGAAGAAAGCTGGATGCAGGGAGAGGAAGAAGCTGAGTGCAGGGAGATGAGAAGGTGGAGGCAGGGGAGAAAGCTGGGTGGAGGCAGGGGCTGTGAGTAGGAGTAGGTCAACGTCCCCAGGTCCCTCTCTGCTCAGCAGCTCTCCAGCTACTGCCCCCCAGGCCTGTAGCACTGGCAGGGCTTGTTGTGGCCAAAGTGTAGAGTCTGGCACTTGGCCATGTTGAACCTCATACAACTGGTTTGGGCCCATGGATCCAGCCTGTCCAGGTCCCTCTGAAGAGCCTCCTACCCTCCAGCAGATCAACACTGCCACCCAGCTCAGTGCTGTTTGTAAACTTACTGAGGATGCCCTCAATGCCCTCACCCAGATCATTGCTAAAGATGTTAACCAGGACTGTCTCCAGCACTGCCCTGGGGGACACCACTGGTGATAGCCACCAGCAGGAGTTAACTCCATTCCCACCACTCTCTGGGCCTTGTTGTCCTTGCAGCTACTGACTGCAGCACTCCAGCTGTGTGACATCCCAGCTGCTGTACCCTGCTCTCCCTGATGCACCACAGCTCCTAGCTCCTGCTGTCTGTCCCCATGCTATGATGTTAGTGCAGCTGCACTTCACCTACACCTCTCTGTGGGTGGAAGCCCTAATTTCTATCTGGCCATTCTCAGCTGTTTTTATGGCTTCTAATCCTTCCATCTTTGCTGCCCTATTTATCTCCAGCCCCTGCCATCACTGAGGTGGCAGAACGAGGGTCCCCACTAGCACACTGTCCCTACAAACCCTATCATGCTTCCCTCGGGCATATCTTTAGTGTGACCTTCCACCTTCCAATCCAGTTGAAAGCTCTCTCAATCAGCCCTGCTAAATCTTGCCCCAGGGTCTTTTTCCCCCTGTGGGACAGATGTGTCCATCTATTGCCAGCAGGCCTGGTGTTATGTACACCAAACCAAAGCCCCGCAGGGAACACCAGGCTGGGAGCCAGGATCTGCTGATGCTTCCTGTTAATTCCTTCACCAAAGGGAATGGGGTGGAGGGATGGAGAACACAATTTGTGCTCCTGATCCCTGAACCAGCTGCCCAAAGGCCCTGAAGTCTCTCTTCATTGGTTTTGGACTTCTTGTAGCCCCATCATGGTTCACCACCCGAAGAAACAAAAGTAGGTAATGATCTGAAGGCCTCCCCAAGGTGAGAAGTTTTGTTGTCACTGCCTCTACCCAGGCCCCTGGGAGGCTGCAAAGCAGGTTCGGTCTGCACCTTGGGCCCTCTGCACCTTCAGGAGAGGATCGCCCAGGGCAGTGACCCACTGGTATCACCTCCTAGAGTGCAGGGGGTCGCAACGCAGGCAGTGCAGTGAGTGCGGTTCTTTAACTCTCAGCGGCAGGCTCCCAAAGTCGCCTCCAAGACTAGCGCCCGCCACACCGGGCTCGGAACGGGCGGAAGCGACCACGGCGGTAGGGCGGGGCCTGGCGGGAAGGGGCGGGGCACCGCCCCGCCATTGGTGGGACTGCCGGCTTGGGAGACAGGACTGCTCTCTGACTGGCGCTCTTCTCTGGGGCGGGGCGAAGCGAAGGGACGCGCCCCTCCGCCATTGGTGGGACGTGACGGCTTCGGCGGTTTGGGCTATTTTCTGATTGGTGAAGGGCTTTTCGGTCTCGCGAGAGCTGGGTGAAGCGCGCGAAACTCCTTCCGCGGCGGCGAGCCGAGCCGAACCGTGCCGTGCCGTGCCGTGCCGTGCCGGGATGGTGCCGCGGGGTGGCGGGAGGCGCGCCCAGCCGGGCGGCGGAGAGCCACAGGGAGCACGGTGGGGAGGGCGGCGGCCGGCCGGGGCCCGAGAGCCAGCGGCGGGGGCTGAGGCGGCCGCATCGGGTCGGGATGATGGACCTGCGCTGTCCGCTCTCAAGCGCCTGGAGCGATCGCAGCGCACGGACCAGCTGGACGCGCTGTTCGGCTTTGAGCGCCCGACGGAGCCCGGCGAACGGACCGGCTGGCTCATCAACATGCACCCGGTACGGGCCGGCAGGACTTGGTGCTGACATAAGGGCAGCCCCCAGTAGGGCTCTGAGGACGGTCCTTTGGTGGCGCCCCGATAGGGCCCGGAGGGGAGGGTTCTCTTAGAAGGCCCATCCTCTTCCATCCGGTACGGCTCTGGGGGAGGATCCCGTGGAGGGATCCCAGTGGGAGGGCTCCGGTAGACCCGGGGAGAGGGGTGGGTCCCTTAGAGGGGCCCGAGTAGGGCCCAGGAGGTCTCATAGAAGACCGTCCCTGATTGCATGGTGCTCACGGGCAGACGGAGGTGCTGGACGAGGACCGCCGGTCGGTGAGTGCTGTGGACTACTACTTCATCCAGGAGGATGGGAGCCGCTTCAAGGTAGGTCACTGGGGCGGCCGGGCAGGGTGTAAGGGTCCCACGAGGGAACCTGCCACTGTCACCCATCTGCTCTCTCCTAGGTGGCCCTGCCCTACAAGCCCTACTTCTACATCGCCACCCAGAAGGTGAGGATGGAAACCTAGGAGGGCTGACATTGCAATGAAGGGGGCAGCAGATCCCTGGGAGGGCTTCGAGGCCTCCTGGGCATCCTGCTTTGGAATGGTCTTTTGCCAGCCTTCAATGCTCAGACTCAGGGTCTCTCGGCAGGGCTGCGAGCGAGAAGTGTCCTCCTTCCTCTCCAAGAAGTTTCAAGGGAAGATTGCAAAGCTGGAAACAATCCCCAAAGAAGACTTGGACCTGGTCTGTATTCCCCTGCCCTCTGGACTCTTAGTAGTGAGATGTTTGACCTTGCAGAGCTGCTCTAGGTTAAGTAAGAAGGGACAGAGCAGTGAAGGAAAGCAGTGCTCTTGATGTCAGCCTCTTAGCACTCTGGTGCCTGCCAGAAAGGAGTTCATTATGCATCAGCAGTGATTACAGGCCTCTCCTTGAGCACATCAGCTGCTTCACAGCCTCGTCAAGAGGTTTAGTTGGAGGAATTAAAGAATGGTTGGAGGAGGAGAGGGTACTGTGGGAGAGGGATGCTGCTTACACTTGACCTGCTCTTCCTCCTCTTCCTTGGGTGAATTCCCCTGGTGGTCCTGCTCGCACAGGTAGCAGAGGTGGCCTGGGGCCCCTCTGGGCTGGCCTGGGGCCACTCCTGCTCACCCCTGACATACTTAGTACTCTCAGTGCACAACTCTCCCACCCACTGGCACCTCTCTGCTGGCCAATTCTTCCTCCTGCACCAGCCTTGGCTGTCTTCCCCACCCTCTCCTGTGGTGGCCATCCCTAGGCACTCCCCCCCCCATGAGCTGGTCTTGTCTTGCTGCTTTGCAGCCCAACCACTTGGTGGGCCTGAAGAGGAACTACATCAAGCTGTGCTTCAGCACGGTGGAGGACCTGGTGAAGGTGCGGAAGGAGATCTCCCCGGCCGTGAGAAAGAACAGGGAGCGAGACCAGGCCAGCGATGTCTACACAGCCATGCTGTCCAGGTGGGAGCTCTCCCTGGGCCTCTCTGGTTAGTGATGGGGATTGTGTGAATCTGTCAGGGTGCAGAGTCACAGCACTGCCCAGGCTGGAATAGACCTTTGAGATCGAGTCCCATCATTAGCCTGACGCTGACAAGTCCTCAGCTAAGCTCCACATCTACACAACTCTCAAACCCCTCCAGGGATGCTGACTTCACCACCTCCCTGGGCTGCCTATTCCAGTGCCTGAGAACCCTTCAGTGAAGAAACTCTTCCCTGATATCCAGCCTGAACTTTCCTTGGCACAACTTGAGGCCATTTCCTCTTGCTCTGTCACTGTTACTTGGTTGAACAGATCAACCCCCGCCTCTATACCCTCCTCTCAGGGAGCTGTAGAGGGCAATGAGGTCTCTCTTCAGCCTCCACTTCTCCAGGCTGAACACCCCCAGCTCCCTCAGCTGCTTCTCCCCAGCCCTGTTCACCAGACCCTTCCCCAGCTTTGTTGCCCTTCTTTGCACATCCTCTAGCCTCTCAATGTCCTTCTTCAGGCCCAAAACTGATCCCAGTATTTGAGATGTGGCCTCATCAGTGTCAGTACAGGGGCACCATCACTGCCCTGCTCCTGCTGGCTGCACCATTGCTGATCCAGGCCAGGGTGCTGGTGGCCTTGATTATTCCTTAGCCTGCCTGAGGTCTGACCTAGCTCTGCTACTCTGCGACTCATCTTTGCTGTGGCTCTTCCAGCTCTGTGCAGCATATTAAGAGGCTCCAGAGCATCTGGAATGTACTGTGGTGTGGTGGTTCCTCTGCTGGCCCTGTCCCCTGTGAAAGGATGCTGAGAGGGACTGGACAGTCTTTCTGGGTGTGACTAAGGGGAGAAGCCCAAAGTTTTGGGCCTTTTGGTGGAGCACTGCTGGGACCTTTGTGGACATCCAGCAGCTACATTGAGAGAGGGCAGAGGATGCCATAAAGGTGAGCCAAGGGCTGCAGCAGCTCTGCTGTGAACACAGACTGAGAGCAGCTTGGAGAGGAGAAAGCTCCGGGGGGATCTCAGAGCTGCCTGCCAAGAGCTGAAGGCATCCTGCATGAAGGCTGCAGAGGAACTTTTGCTGAGGGTGTCTGAGCCAGGCCAAGGGGGAATGGTTTGGAGCTGAGGCAGAGCATAGTTAGACTGGAGCTGAGGAAGAAGTTCTTCAGCGTGAGGCTGCTGAGACTCTGGCATGTATTGTGTGGGAGGCTGTGGCTGCCTCCTGCCTGGAGGTGTTCAAGGCCAGGCTGGATGAGGCCTTGAGCAGCTGAGTGTAGCTAAGAGCTGTCCCTGCCCATGGCAGGGAGTTGCAGCAAATCTCTGAGATCTCTTCCAGCCTGAGCTCTTAAGTGGTTCTATGCACTCTAATATCCCAAGGACCATTCATTACACAGGTTCTGGGTGCTTTGCCTGTGTCTCTGCAGGGGCACAGCTCACAAACACTAATCCAGATGAATGGAGCTGGGAGCCATGGGGCTGCTGTGCTGCCTACCCCAGACCCCCTCTGCAAGCAGAGGCTGGCAGTGTGCTGGGGAAGCAGTTCCACTTCTCCTCTCCATAGCTACTGCCCTGTGTCCCCAGTACCACCAGGCTGGCATGGCAGGGCTGTGCCCTGGCTGAGCTGCCTGCTGGGCTCTGCCCCTTGCAGCGCTATGAGTGGGGGCAGCCTCAACACAGAGGAGGAGGAAGGGCCCTGCAGGAAGGTTGCCAGCCAGATGGACAACATCGTGGACATGCGGGAGTACGACGTCCCCTACCATGTGCGCGTCGCCATCGACCTGCGGATCCATGTGGTGAGCTGGGGCAGGGAGCTGCCAGGGCTGGGCCTTCCCTCTGCCCTTCTGACCTTACCCCTCTGGGCCCTTTGCAAGGGTGCCCATGGCCATGGGTTCACGTGGGAAGCTCAGCTCTGTGCTGCTGGGGCCCTCTCCCTAGTCAGTGTCAGGCAGGAAATTGAAGTGATTGGTGCACAGCCACGGCTGGGGCCTGCTTTAGGGATGCATTTTGTTTGCACAGCTCTGTGCCCAGCAGCTGAGCAGAAGTGGTACAGGGAGCTGGGCCTCACCCACACACTGACCACCTTCTTGTGCCAGTTTTGAGAGGACAGAGTCCATAGAATGATGTTTTTTGTCCAGGAAAGCTGCATTTCTGAGCAGGCTGCAGCCCCTGCTGGGTGAGAACAGAGCTGAGGAGCAGGCCGCAGCCCCCATTGGGTGAGAACAGAGCTGAGGAGCAGGCTGCAGCCCCCATTGGGTGAGAACAGAGCTGAGGAGCAGGCCGCAGCCCCCACTGGGTGAGAACAGAGCTGAGGAGCAGGCTGTAGGCTCCCTTTGGATGAGGACAGAGCTGAGGAGCAGGCTGCAGCCCCCATTGGGTGAGAACAGAGCTGAGGATCAGGCTGTAGGCTCCCTTTGGATGAGAACAGAGCTGAGGAGCAGGCTGTAGGCTCCCTTTGGATGAGAACAGAGCTGAGGAGCAGGCTGTAGGCTCCCTTTGGATGAGGACAGAGCTGAGGTTCAGGCTGCAGCCCCCATTGGGTGAGAACAGAGCTGAGGAGCAGGCTGTAGGCTCCCTTTGGATGAGAACAGAGCTGAGGAGCAGGCTGCAGCCCCCATTGGGTGAGAACAGAGCTGAGGAGCAGGCTGTAGGCTCCCTTTGGATGAGAACAGAGCTGAGGAGCAGGCTGCAGCCCCCATTGGGTGAGAACAGAGCTGAGGAGCAGGCTGTAGGCTCCCTTTGGATGAGAACAGAGCTGAGGAGCAGGCTGCAGCCCCCATTGGGTGAGAACAGAGCTGAGGAGCAGGCTGTAGGCTCCCTTTGGATGAGAACAGAGCTGAGGAGCAGGCTGCAGCCCCCATTGGGTGAGAACAGAGCTGAGGAGCAGGCTGTAGGCTCCCTTTGGATGAGAACAGAGCTGAGGAGCAGGCTGCAGCCCCCATTGGGTGAGAACAGAGCTGAGGAGCAGGCTGTAGGCTCCCTTTGGATGAGAACAGAGCTGAGGAGCAGGCTGCAGCCCCCATTGGGTGAGAACAGAGCTGAGGAGCAGGCTGTAGGCTCCCTTTGGATGAGAACAGAGCTGAGGAGCAGGCTGCAGCCCCCATTGGGTGAGAACAGAGCTGAGGAGCAGGCTGTAGGCTCCCTTTGGATGAGAACAGAGCTGAGGAGCAGGCTGCAGCCCCCATTGGGTGAGAACAGAGCTGAGGATCAGGCTATAGGCTCCCTTTGGATGAGAACAGAGCTGAGGAGCAGGCTGCAGCCCCCATTGGGTGAGAACAGAGCTGAGAAGCACTTTAGTTTTCATTCCTGGCCTGCCATGGTGTGTGGGTCCCCAGAGCAGCCAGGATCTGCAGCAGCCTGAGTCAGCCAAGTGCCAAAGCCAGGAGGAGCCCAAGCTGCCCTGGGCTGGCTAGCAGCTGGACTCCATTCCATTGGCATCCCCCTCACTGGAAATGAGGGAACACTTGGCTGGGAACAGGCTCTTCTGATGGCCACCAGCCCCACAGGGTCCCACCTGTTGCCCTGCTCTCTCTCATAGTCACTGTTGCTCCCCCACTCATTCCCTGCTGGAGTGTGCAGCTCCCCACCATGAGAGGGGCCAAGTTCAGCTCCTTGCTTGCCATTAGTATTAGGGGGGCTTAATTATTATCTGGCTTCATTCCCTGGTTCCCTTTCCAGCCCATGTGTCTCCTTTTCCTGGTTGCCCACCCTGGGAAGGGCAGGGGTGACTGGGTGGTAGAATGAGGCTGAGCAAAGTGCCCCCTCTGTCCCCAGGCACACTGGTACAACGTCAGGTATCGGGGCAGCACCTACCCTCCCGAGATCATCCGCAGAGACGACCTGGTGGAGCGCCCGGTGAGCCAGGGCTGGACACCTGCCCTCTGCCCCAGGGCATGGCTGCTGCCCTTGCCCCAGGGGCTGGGGCACACCATGGTGGGCAGGGAGAGCTTTGTTTCTGGGCTTGGGTTGTGATTTTGGGGCTTGATAAAGCAGGGAAATGATTCGCTGAATGCATTGGGCTGGAAGGGACCCTCCAAGGGCATCCTGCCCAACCCCCTGCAGGCAGCAGGGACAGCTCCAGCCAGAGCAGGCTGCACAGGGACACAGCAAGGCTGAGCTTGGATGTCTGCAGGGATGTGGCCTCAAGCACAGCCCTGGGCAGCCTGTGCCAGTCTCCCCCCACCCTCCCTGGGCACAACTTCCTCCTGATGTCTAACCAAACTCTGCACTGCCCAAACTGTTACCCTCAGCCTGTCACTAAAAGCCCTTCCAGTTCCTTCCTAACCTTCCTGTAGCTCCTCTTGAGCTATCCCTGTGTAGCTGTATTGCTGGGAAGGGTCTGCTTCACTTGCTGGGCTAGCACTAGGCTTAGGTGGGAGTGGCTCTTGACCTTCCAGTCCCCTTTAGAATGGTCTCTAATGGATTTGGTCCTGCTCAGGATCCTGTGGTTCTCGCCTTTGACATTGAAACCACCAAGCTGCCTTTGAAGTTTCCTGATGCAGAGACAGACCAGATCATGATGATCTCCTACATGATTGATGGGCAGGTAAGGCACAGCACAGTGGGTTCCTCCATGCCTTATCCAGTTTTGGGCTTCCCAGTTCAAGAGAGACAGGGAACTGCTGGAGAGAGTCCAATGGAGGCTGTAAGGATGATGAAGGGTCTGGAACATCTCTGCCAGAGCGAAAGGCTGAAAGCTCTGGGGCTGCTTAGTCTGGAGAGGAGAAGGCTGGGAGGAGACCTGATCCATGTCTATAAAGATCTGAGGGGTGGGAGTCAGGATGAAGGTGCCAGGCTCTGCTTGGGGGTGCCCAAGGCCAGCACAAGGACCAAGAGGGCTAAGCTGGAAGCCAGAAAGTTGCAGCTCAGCATGAGGAGAAAGTTGTTTGGTGTGAGGGTGCTGGAGGCCTGGAGCAGGCTGCCCAGAGAGGTTGTGGAGTCTCCTGCTCTGGAGCCTTTCCAAGCCCCCCTGGATGTGTTCCTGTGTGCCCTGCCCTGGGTGCCCCTGCTCTGGCAGAGGTTGGACTGGCTGCTCCCCTGAGCTCCCTCCCAGCCCCTGCCATGCTGTGATCCTGTGCTGCAGCAGTGAAGCCAGGCTCTGGGCCATTGCTCTGCATCCAAACCACCTTGCTCCAGGCTTGCCTTGCTGCTGTGCTGCTGCTGTGTGGCTGTGGAAAGGAAATGCAAATCCAAATGACTTCTTAGATGCTTCACTTTGTGCCACCAGCTCAGGCTGCTGCTGCAGAAGTCCCCTGGAGAGTACAGCTTGTCCCATCTTGTCTCCTTGTGGCCAAGGGTTCAGGCAGATGGACCCAAGTTGTGTTCTCTCTTACTGGCAGTTCTGGCTGGCAGGAGGAGATTCCAGCACTGGAGAACAGCTTCAGGTTGCCTGTAAGGCCAAGTCCTCCTGACTGCCTCTTTGTCACCTCCCCAGGGCTACCTGATCACAAACAGGGAGATTGTCTCTGAGGACATTGAAGACTTTGAGTTTACTCCCAAGCCAGACTATGAGGGTCCCTTCTGTGTCTTCAATGAACCAGATGAAGTAAGTGAGTGCTGGCCAGCAGGCCTGGGCCCTCCATGGGGCTCCTGTTGGCCAGAGAGAGCTAACTGCTGGGCAGGACACTGGAGGGTCTGGCTGGGGCTTGCTGTCATTTCTTGGTACCAAAAGTAAGGGAGATCAGGTTTGGGCTAGGTGGGGAGGAGAGTGGAAGGGTGGAGTCAGCTGTGGGATGCACCACTTCTTGATGGGGAAGGTGAAGTTTCTTAAGGCATCTTTGCTCTGCTCAGATCTCACCTCCAATCCTGCCTCCAGCTCTGGTGTCCCCAGCAGAAGGACACAGAACTGCTGGAGTGAGGCCAGAGGAGGCCACGAAGGTCATCCAAGGGCTGGAGCAGCTCTGCTGTGAGGACAGGCTGAGGGGAACTGAGAGTGTGCAGCCTGGAGGGGAGAAGGCTCCAGGGGGACCTCAGAGCTGCCTGCCAAGAGCTGAAGGGATCCTGCAGGAAGGCTGCAGAGGAACTTTTGCTGAGGGTATCTGAGCCAAGGGGGAATGGTTTGGAGCTGAGGCAGAGCAGAGTTAGAGTGGAGCTGAGGAAGTTCTTCAGTGTGAGGCTGCTGAGACTCTGGCATGTATTGTGTGGGAGGCTGTGGCTGCCTCCTTCCTGGAGGTGTTCAAGGCCAGGCTGGATGAGGCCTTGAGCAGCCAAATCGAGCTGAGAGCTGTCCCTGCCCATGGCAGGAGGTTGCAGCAGTTGACCTCTGAGGTCCCTTCTAGCCTCAGCCATTCTCTGATGTTGTCTCCATCTGTGTTTCTTCCTAGGCTCATTTAATCCAGAGGTGGTTTGAGCATGTCCAGGAGACCAAACCCAACATCATTGTCACATACAATGGAGACTTCTTTGACTGGTAAGATCAGGAATGAAATGAGACCAAGCTGGCAAGGTGCCACCTGATGTGTGGGGCATGGCCAAGTGCCAGCCTTGATGTCCTTCCATAGCTCCCACAGGGGTGGTGCTGGCTGAGCCCTGTGGCCTTTCTGCTCAGTTTGAGCAGCTCACCAAATGCTGTGGGCATTGGCTTGGAAGTCAGAGCTGCTGCAGAGTCCTCTCTGCTTGGCTGAGCTGCTTTAAAGCCTAACCAAGATGACAACACTGGGGTGTGGATGACCCCAGGCACAGGAGGCAGGGACAGAGTGGGAGCAGAGGTGGAGGATATTGGGGAGAGGGGCACAGGCCAGCCCTTGTGGAGCAAGAGCTGAGGGACCATGTGCCTGCAGCTCTTGGAGCAGGGTGGGAGCAGCTTTGCCTCTTGGGTCATGCCACAAGCTCTGTCCTGCAGGAAGTGTCCCTGTGGGCAGGTCAGTGGCCAGGAAGAGTCTTCAGGCAGCTTGTGCCAAACCAGTGGTGAAAGCTGTGTTGGGGGTGAGGGACAATGGCTCCTCTGTGCCCTCTAGACAGGCTGGAGGGTTGGGGGGGAGAAATTGAATGAAACACAACAAGGGCAAGGGTTGAGTCTGACATCTGGGGAAGGACAACCCCATGGACCAGGACAGGCTGGGGACTGAGCTGCTGGAAATGTATGGTTCTAGTTTAATCTTCCCAGAGACTCCAAAATATATACCTAACAGAACCACTACAATAATAATAATAAGCCTTCCCCTCTCCCCACTTTTTGGAAAGAAAGAAATTAGATGTAGAGAGAGAGTGAAAAGGGTAAAAAAAAAAGAAACCCACCCAAAGAAGAGTCTTGCTTCTGTTTGGGAGTTAAAAAAAACCAAAACTTTAGCAATAAATAAAAAAGGTATTTAAGGTAGAGGAGTTATAAAAGGTAAAGGGAAGGAAACAAGGTACAAAAGTCCATATACAACCAGCTTGATGGGAATGGATGGAGGTAGATTCAGGAAGGGATGTCCAGCATGTGGTAGAAATGGCCACGTGGTACAAAGAACAGCAGGAACCAGGTGGTGCTGCCAGGCAGGCAGGCAAAGAGAAAGAAACAGAAGTTCCTCTGTTTATACAGGGGGGCCAGACAGGAAGTGGGATGGGGCTAAACACTACACTTGGGGTCAGGTTCAGACCCATCCCCTGGGAGGAGTCAGGAGGACCTGGGGTCAAGTTCAGATCACTCCTCCCACCCTGCCCCAGAGGGTTAGGGCTCTCCTTTACAGGAGAGCATCACAGAGGAAAGAGACCTGGGGGTCCAACTGGATGGAAGGATGTCCATGAGCCAGGAAAGTGCCCTTGGGGGCAAGAAGGCCAAGAGCATGCTGAGGTGGCATAGAAGGGCTGTGGTGAGCAGGTCAGAGAGGTTCTCCTGCCCCTCTGCTCTGCCCTGCTAAGGTCACAGCTGCACTCTTGTGTCCAGTTCTGGGCACCTTAGCTCAAGAAGGAGCTCAGGGAAGTGGTGCAGAGAGCCCAGCCCAGAGCCCCCAAGCTGCTGCAGGCAGTGAACATCTCCTGTGAGGCCAGGCTGAGGGAGCTGGGGCTGGCAGCTGGCAGCAGAGGAGCCTGAGGGCTGCCCTCAGTGCTGTGCTAAAGATGTGCAGGGCAGTGTTGGGAGGACCCAGCCAGGCTGTGCCCAGGGATGGCCAAGGGCAGCACAAGGGGCACTGGGTGCCAGCTGGAGCAGAGGAGGTGCCAGGGGAAGAGGAGGGGAAACTTTGTCCCTGTGAGGGTGCTGGAGGCCTGGAGCAGGCTGCCCAGAGAGGTTGTGGAGTGTTCTTCTTTGGAGCCTTTCCAAGCCCCCCTGCATGTGTTCCTGTGTGCCCTGCCCAGGGTGCCCCTGCTCTGGCAGGGAGTTGGACTGGCTGCTCTCTGGAGGTCCCTTCCAGCCCCTGCCATGCTGTGATTCTCTTCATGTTGCCTCTTTCCCCAGGCCCTTTGTGGAAGCAAGAGCAGCAGCTCATGGAATTAGCATGTACCAGGAGATTGGATTTCAGAAGGACAGCCAAGGAGAGTACAAAGCCTCCCAGTGCATCCACATGGACTGTCTGAGGTACCAGTGCTGCCCCTCTGCCCTCTCACTGCAGCTTCAGCTCTTGAATTCACCTGAGACACCTGCAGCTGCATTTGGGTTCTGACTTCCTCTCTCTCTGTCCAGTCCCTTGCCTGCTTCCCCTCGGTTCTCTGCACACTGTAGGAGCTGCCAGAGACTTCCTTGTGAAAGGCTCTCAGTGCTTTCCCTCTCCCTGAACCTGCTGGTGGCTGTCCTCAGGTGTTTGAGGTCTGACCTGAGAGAAGATCAGGGCACTGGAGTGGGGAAAGGACAATTTCATCCTGGAATCACAGAACAGCTCAGGTTGGAAGGGACCTTAGGAATCATCTACTCCAATCCCACTGCCATGGGCAGGGACACCTCTCAGCTGGGCTTGGCTCCTCGAGGCCTCAACCACCCTGGCCTTGAACACCTCCAGGGAGGAGGCAGCCACAGCCTAACCCAGCAGCCTCCTGGGAGAGGTCACTTTGTGTACGCATGGGAGCACCTCAGGACTCTGGGGGGGTTCCTGTTGGATTCCTCCCCTGAAGCAGTGTCTGCTACTCCAGAGAGTGGCTGCCTGTGCTTGCAGCTCTGGTGACTTCTCCATGGGTAAATCATGGAGTCAGAGAATCATTTCTGTTAGAGAAGTTCTTTAGGATCACCCAGTCCTGAACCCAGCACTGCCCCAGGGCACCACCAACCCATGGCCCTCAGCACCACATCTCCACAGCTCTGAAACCCCTCTGGGCCTGGGGACTCCACCACTGCCCTGAGCAGCCTGGGCCAGGCATGGACAATCTTTTCAGAGAAGAAATTGTTCTCCTTGTCCAACCTAAACCTCCCCTGGGGCACCTTGAGGCCATTTCCTGTTGCTCTGTCACTTATTCGTGGAGAGAAGAGCCCAACCCTGACCTGGCTCCAAGCTCCTTTCAGGGAGCTGCAGAGAGCAAGAAGGTCTCCCCTCAGCCTCCTCTTCTCCAGCCTCCTTCTCCCCAGGTCCCTCAGCTGCTCCTCACAGGAAAGTTCTCCATACCCTTGCACTGAGGAGCTGGAGGGGGCAATTCTGAGCAGTGGTGAGGGTGAGGTTTTTCTTGCGTGGGTTTTGGGTGCTGTGGCAGGGGTACAGGATGCCTAAAGCTGGGCAGCTTCTTCCTGCACTGTGCTTGGCTGCTCAGCCCTTGGCTGTCCTCGGGGACAGGTCCCTTTGGTAGGCAAGGTCCTATCTGCAAGCCTGAGTCCATCTTGGAAGGGCTCTCCTCACCAGCTGCTGTTTGCTGATCCTCTCCAGGTGGGTGAAGAGAGACAGTTACCTGCCAGTGGGAAGCCACAGCCTGAAGGCAGCAGCCAAAGCAAAGCTGGGATATGACCCAGTGGAGCTGGACCCTGAGGAGATGTGCAGGATGGCTACAGAGGAGCCTCAGGTATGTCCTTCTTCTGCTCTGCCTCCTGGCAGCAGCACAGCAAGCACTGCCCTGGGGCTGGGGCTGCAGGGGAAGGGCTCATACAATGGATTTGCTTCCTGCTGGGCCCTGGGGGAGGCTGCCTGCCTGCTGGGCCCTGGGGGAGGCTGCCTGCCTGCTGGCCCTCTGAGAGGGCTCTCTCCATCTGTCATCCCAAAGTGCTAATGCCTCAGAAGGCCTTGGGCAGGAGAGGATTTCTTCAGCCTGGTTCCAGCACTGCCAGGGCCCTGTACATGTTCTGTGCTGGGCACACCTAGACCAGAGACACCAGACAGAGCCAAGGCTTGCTGGAGAGACCTGGGTCATAGAATCCTGGAATGGCTTAGCTTAGAAGGCAGATCAGAGATCTTGTACTCCCCACTGCCAGCTGCTCAAGGCCTCATCCAACCTGGCCTTCAACTCCCCCAGGCAGGAGGCAGCCACAGCCTCCCTGGGCAACTCATACGAGAGTCTCAGCAGCCTCACACTGCAGAACTTCCTCAGCTCCAGTCTAATCCTGCTCTGCCTCAACTCCAAACCATTCCCCCTTGGCCTGGCTCAGACACCCTCTGCAGCCTTCCTGCAGGATCCCTTCAGCTCTTGGCAGGCAGCTCTAAGGTCCTCCTGGAGCCTTCTCCTCTGCAGGCTGCACACCCCCAGCTCCCCCAGCCTATGCTCATAGCAGAGCTGCTGCAGCCCTTGGCTCATCTTTGTGGCCTCCTCTGGCCTCACTCCAGCAGCTCTCTGTCCTTCTGCTGGGGACAGCAACACTGGAGGCAGGATTGGAGGTGTGGTCTAAGCAGAGCCAAGGAGCACAATCCCTTCTCTTGCCCTGCTGCCCACACTGCTCTGGCTGCAGCCCAGCACACAGCTGCCTGCTGGGCTGCAGGAGGGCACTGCTGGCCCCTGGGGAGCTTCTTCTGGTGTCATGCACAGGGCACTTCTGCTGAAGCCCTGGAGCAGCCTCCTGATCCCCCATCCAGGCAGCATCTGTGCCCTGAGCTCATCCTGCCCATGCTTGCTGGCAGCTGGGGTTGTGCTGTGCAAGCTGAGCCAGAGCAGGACCTCCTCTGAAGCAAACAGAAATGCTCCTTTCCCTTCTTTCCATTGCCAGGAGCTTGCTCAGCAGGGAGAGGAGTAAGGTTCTTGTTCTTGAGCTGCTCTGGCACTTGTGTTTGGGGTTCATTTGCTTCTCCCTTCCCCAACAGACTTTGGCCACCTACTCAGTGTCCGATGCCGTTGCCACCTACTACCTGTACATGAAGTATGTGCACCCCTTCATCTTTGCCCTCTGCACCATCATCCCCATGGAGCCTGATGAGGTGGGTGTACTCCTCAGGGCATCTTACTTTGCTGGCTCCAGGGCCACAGCTCCCACACTGCAGGGGCACTGCCCATGGACCTGCTTCCCACTGCTTGGGCACCTTCCCGTCTCTGTAAAGACATTGAGGGGCTCGAGGGTGTCCAGGGAAGAGCAATGAGGCTGGGCAGGGCTTTGGAGAGGGAGCTGAGGTGGTTTAGTGTGAAGGAGAGGAGGCAGAGGGGAGACCTCATTGCTCTCCACGGCTCCCTGAAGGGATGGGAATGAGGCTGGGGTTGGTCTCTTCTGCCAGGTAAGCAGTGATAGGATGAGAGGAAATGGCTGAAGCTGTGCCAGGGGAGGGTTAGGTTGGAGATGAAGGAAAAAATCCCTTTGCTGCAAGAGTGATTTGGGGTTGGCACAGGCTCCCCAGGAAGGTGGTGGAGTCCCCATCCCTGGAGGTGTTCTGGAAGCTGTGGATGTGGAGCTGCAGGACATGGTTCAGTGGCCATGGTGGTTGGGTTGGGCTTGGACTCCATGATCTTGAAGGTCTCCAACCTCGGTGGTTCTAGCGCTGTATGTGGAGGAGACTCCTTTCTCTCTGCAGCCCTGGGGTGAGAGGCCTTGGAACAAGAGACCTGAGCACTGGATGGAACATGGAAGTGTGGCTGATGCTCCCTGCTTAGCCATGTGGCTGTGCAGAGCTGGGGCTGCTGATGACTGTTGTCAGCTGCAGGGGGGAGATCAGGAAGTGGCTGTGCTCAGCATGCAGGCAATGTGCCCCTGAGCCCAGCTGCTTTTGCTTGGCTGGAGTTGCACAGCAGATTGTGGCAGCAGGGATCTGAAGGGTTTTGTAGCGTCCATAGCCTGCTTCTTCCCTGGCCAACAGGCATCATTTGGTGCTGGTTTCTCACTTACCCTGGCATGCAGCACTGCCTGCTTGGGAGGGACCTTGAGAGGTCACTCAGGCCAATCTCCTGCCCTGGG
This sequence comes from Ramphastos sulfuratus, assembly GCA_013399055.1. NCBI lineage: Eukaryota > Metazoa > Chordata > Aves > Piciformes > Ramphastidae > Ramphastos > Ramphastos sulfuratus. The sequence goes on along the minus strand of WBNM01029029.1, from coordinate 16,723 downwards.
CAGAGACAGCTTCCACCAGAGCAGGCTGCACCCAGCCTGGCCAGGAGCTCTCCCAGGGAGGAAGCATCTGCCACAGCTTCTCTGGGCAGCCTGCTCCGGTGTCTCACCACCCTGGATTCTTCCTTCTGCCTCCTCAGGATCTCTTTGAGTCCAAAAGAGGCTTTGGTGTCTCTGCAGGTGTTGAGGAAAGGCTCTGGGACCCTGTGTGAGGCACTGCTGATGGTTCAGGCCTACCATGCCAACATCATCTTCCCCAACAAGCAGGAGCAGGAGTTCAACAAGCTCACAGCAGATGGCCACGTGCTGGACTCGGAGACCTACGTGGGAGGCCACGTGGAGGCCCTGGAGTCTGGGGTCTTCCGCAGTGACATCCCCTGCCGCTTCAGAATGGTGAGGGGCAGCAGCCAGAACCTGCCCCTTGCAGAGTGCTGCCCAGGAGGAGCCTTCCTCTGCTGTGCAAACCTCCT
>WBNM01029029.1:0-15965 GCA_013399055.1 Ramphastos sulfuratus | reverse complement strand
GGGTTGTGCTGTGCAAGCTGAGCCAGAGCAGGACCTCCTCTGAAGCAAACAGAAATGCTCCTTTCCCTTCTTTCCATTGCCAGGAGCTTGCTCAGCAGGGAGAGGAGTAAGGTTCTTGTTCTTGAGCTGCTCTGGCACTTGTGTTTGGGGTTCATTTGCTTCTCCCTTCCCCAACAGACTTTGGCCACCTACTCAGTGTCCGATGCCGTTGCCACCTACTACCTGTACATGAAGTATGTGCACCCCTTCATCTTTGCCCTCTGCACCATCATCCCCATGGAGCCTGATGAGGTGGGTGTACTCCTCAGGGCATCTTACTTTGCTGGCTCCAGGGCCACAGCTCCCACACTGCAGGGGCACTGCCCATGGACCTGCTTCCCACTGCTTGGGCACCTTCCCGTCTCTGTAAAGACATTGAGGGGCTCGAGGGTGTCCAGGGAAGAGCAATGAGGCTGGGCAGGGCTTTGGAGAGGGAGCTGAGGTGGTTTAGTGTGAAGGAGAGGAGGCAGAGGGGAGACCTCATTGCTCTCCACGGCTCCCTGAAGGGATGGGAATGAGGCTGGGGTTGGTCTCTTCTGCCAGGTAAGCAGTGATAGGATGAGAGGAAATGGCTGAAGCTGTGCCAGGGGAGGGTTAGGTTGGAGATGAAGGAAAAAATCCCTTTGCTGCAAGAGTGATTTGGGGTTGGCACAGGCTCCCCAGGAAGGTGGTGGAGTCCCCATCCCTGGAGGTGTTCTGGAAGCTGTGGATGTGGAGCTGCAGGACATGGTTCAGTGGCCATGGTGGTTGGGTTGGGCTTGGACTCCATGATCTTGAAGGTCTCCAACCTCGGTGGTTCTAGCGCTGTATGTGGAGGAGACTCCTTTCTCTCTGCAGCCCTGGGGTGAGAGGCCTTGGAACAAGAGACCTGAGCACTGGATGGAACATGGAAGTGTGGCTGATGCTCCCTGCTTAGCCATGTGGCTGTGCAGAGCTGGGGCTGCTGATGACTGTTGTCAGCTGCAGGGGGGAGATCAGGAAGTGGCTGTGCTCAGCATGCAGGCAATGTGCCCCTGAGCCCAGCTGCTTTTGCTTGGCTGGAGTTGCACAGCAGATTGTGGCAGCAGGGATCTGAAGGGTTTTGTAGCGTCCATAGCCTGCTTCTTCCCTGGCCAACAGGCATCATTTGGTGCTGGTTTCTCACTTACCCTGGCATGCAGCACTGCCTGCTTGGGAGGGACCTTGAGAGGTCACTCAGGCCAATCTCCTGCCCTGGGCAGAGACAGCTTCCACCAGAGCAGGCTGCACCCAGCCTGGCCAGGAGCTCTCCCAGGGAGGAAGCATCTGCCACAGCTTCTCTGGGCAGCCTGCTCCGGTGTCTCACCACCCTGGATTCTTCCTTCTGCCTCCTCAGGATCTCTTTGAGTCCAAAAGAGGCTTTGGTGTCTCTGCAGGTGTTGAGGAAAGGCTCTGGGACCCTGTGTGAGGCACTGCTGATGGTTCAGGCCTACCATGCCAACATCATCTTCCCCAACAAGCAGGAGCAGGAGTTCAACAAGCTCACAGCAGATGGCCACGTGCTGGACTCGGAGACCTACGTGGGAGGCCACGTGGAGGCCCTGGAGTCTGGGGTCTTCCGCAGTGACATCCCCTGCCGCTTCAGAATGGTGAGGGGCAGCAGCCAGAACCTGCCCCTTGCAGAGTGCTGCCCAGGAGGAGCCTTCCTCTGCTGTGCAAACCTCCTGGGTGGCACTGCTGCACTTGGCCAGCACCTGGCACACTGCAGGAGACCTTGAGCATGGGAAGCTGCCTTGAGCCGCACTGGGCAGGGCTAGGAGAAGGCCTCCAAGTGGGCATCTGTGCTCTGCTGGGCAAGCAGGTGCCATGTGTCTCACACACTGGAGGCAGCCAGACCTTGGTGGCAAGAAGGGAGGTGGTGAAGTGAGGCTTTGGGTGTGGCTTTGAGCCAGTGGCTCTTGCAAAATCTGTCCCTGTCCCTTGGGCTGCTGTGGCCTTCTCCCACCTGAACGAAGCTGCTTCTGAACCCTTCCTGGGCACCTCTCAGCTGTTCCACTTGCCCTGCTTTACCCTGTGTTGTGCTCATGGACCCTTTTGTTTTCAGAGGCAACTTCACTGCCTGCCCACATGGCACCTGGAGGGGCACACAGTCCCAGAGTGCAGCTGCTCAGTCGTTGCCTCTGTCTCTTCCCTTTCTTGGTTGTTGCCCTGGTGTCAGTGGTATGGGCCCTGCCTGGGCCTCACTGTGCTGTCCTGAGCTGCAGGCTCTGCTTGGAGCTGCCCTTGGGCTCAGTGCTGTCTCCACATGGCCCTACAGAATCCTGCTGCCTTCGAGTTCCTGCTGCAGCAGGTGGAGAAGACCCTGCGCCACGCCATCGAGGAGGAGGAGGGGCTGCCTTTGGAGCAAGTCACCAACTTCCAGCAGGTCTAGCACCAGTGGCATGACTGGCTTGGCAGGGAGGGCTGGGCTGCAGGGCGTGCTTAGGTTCATGTTATACTCTGGAGAGCCCAGGGAGCCCTTCTTTGCTCACCTGCAGAGCTGCTGCTGGTGAGGGATGTTCTAAGCAGCTGCTGCCTCCAGCACTGCAGCCAGGACCCTGCCGCGTGCCCAGCCACGGGAGCCCATCCCAGGGGTGTGGGATCCATATCCCAGCTGAGGGACACAGCTGCTGCTGCTCCCCCCGTTGCAGGTTCAGCCAGGAGCAAAGCTCAGAGGGCTGGGAAGGGATTTAGTGGGCACAGCTCCCTCAGATCCCCAGTTCCTCTGCTTCCCTGCTTCTTACCAGCTGCAAGGTGCTGCCAGCTCCAGAGCCAGGGCTGGAGTTTTGTGGAGGGCATCACCAGGGACTGAGGACTTCTGTGCTTTGTCTTTGTCTCATTAACTCATTTGCACTGAAAGGGCCCTTTAGAAAGCAGCTGCTGACACTTTCCCCCTACCCTTGGAGACAAAGCCTAAGCTGGAGGTCCAAAGCTAACCCTGACCCCACAGGGCCAAGGAGTCCCTGCTGCTAATCAAGGGATTAGCAGATCCTTTCCCAGAGCCAGTGGCAGGAGCTGAAGGACCAAACTCACCAAGTGCTTGACTGATGAACTCCCTCCTGTTGGAGTTTCACTTCTTTTGGTCTCCCCACAGGTCTGTGAGGAAATCAAGGCCAAACTGAATTCCCTGAAGGAAGTTCCCAACAGGATTGAGTGTCCTCTTATCTACCATCTGGATGTGGGGGCCATGTACCCCAACATCATCCTGACCAACAGGCTGCAGGTGAGTAATATCAGCTTCAGCCATTCTGAGGTGACCTGGATGGTCCTTCTGGATCCTCTTAAGAGCAGAGCAGGGGGACAAGATGAGACTGGGTGTAAAATGTGATCAGGCTGCTATGGATACCAGCTCAGAGAGGCTGAGCTTCAGGTGTATCCAGGACTGCTCCCAAAACAGCAGCTCTTGGGTTTGGAAGTTTTGTGCTCTAGCACAGTTCCAGCTGAGTGAAAAGCCTTTACACTAAGAGACTGAACAGCAGCAAAGAGAACAAAGCAGCACAAATACAAAGCAGGGCTATGGAAAGGACTCACTGAGAACCATTTCTAATGATAGCCACAAAGGCCATCCAAAGGCTGGCACAGCTCTGCTGTGAGCACAGGCTGAGGGAGCTGGGGGTGTGCAGCCTGCAGAGGAGAAGGCTCCAGGGGCACCTCACTGCTGCCTGCCAAGATCTGAAGGCATCCTGCAGGAAGGCTGTAGAGGGACTTTTGCTGAGGGTGTCTGAGCCAGGCCAAGGGGGAATGGTTTGGAGCTGAGGCAGAGCAGGACTAGACTGGAGCAGAGGAGGAAGCTCTTCAGTGTGAGGATGCTGAGACTGGCATGAGTTGCCCAGGGGGCTCTGGACATGTTGACATGTTGAAGTCCAGTTTGGATGAGGCCCTAAGCACCCAAGTCTAGCTGAGAGGTGTCCCTGCCATGGCAGGGGGTTGCAGCAGATGACCTCTGAGGTCCCTTCCAACCTAAGTTGGTCTGTGATGTTCACTCCCACACTGCTCTGCCACTCAGTTCCTGTTCTGGCAGGAGTTGCCTTCTGCAGAACTGTCCCCTCTAACCCCTCTGTGTCTCTTCCTTGTGTCCAGCCTTCAGCCATGGTGGATGAGGCCACCTGTGCTGCCTGTGACTTCAACAAGCCTGGTGCCAACTGCCAGCGACGGATGACTTGGCAGTGGAGAGGAGAGTTCAGTGAGTACAGGAAGGGCCTGTGCAGTGTTGCCTGCAGAGGTGGAGGCAATCACCCTGGCTGGTGTTAGCAAGAGGGTGGGCAGCAGGGACAGGAGAGGATCATCCCCATGTGCTCAGCACTGCTGAGGCCACCGCTCAAGTGCCGTGCTCAGCTCTGGGCCCCTGACTGCAGGAAGGACATTGAGGGGCTGGAGCCTGTGCAGAGCAGGGCAGTGAGGCTGGAGAAGGGCCTGGAGCAGCTGGGGGTGAGGAGGGGCTGAGGGAGCTGGGGGTGTTGAGGCTGCAGAAGAGGAGGCTGAGGGCAGAGCTCCTTGCTCTCTGCAGCTGCCTGCAGGGAGGGGGCAGTGAGGAGGGGGCAGCCTCTGCTGCTTGGTGGCAAGGCACAGGAGCAGAGGCAATGGTTCCAAGCTGCCCCAGGGCAGGCTCAGGCTGCAGCTCAGGAGCTCTTTCTGCCCTGGAAGAATTCTCAAAGCTTGGCACAGGCTGCCCAGGGTAGTGCTGCAGTCTCTGTCCCTGGAGGGTTTCCAGCAGCTGTGGCCCCTGTAGTGCTGGGTGCAGGGTCGGGCTGGGAGGGCTCTACCCACCAGATCTGTTCTGTGGCTCTGTGAGCTGCTGCCTGTGCCCTGGGTGACTGGTGGCTGCCCTCCTCCTCCTCAGTGCCTGCCAGCCGCAGCGAGTTCCACCGCATCCAGCAGCAGCTGGAGACAGAGAAGTTCCCTCCCCTCTTCCCTGAGGGAGCTCCCCGAGCCTTCCACGAGCTGTCCCGGGAGGAGCAGGCCAAGTATGAGAAGAAGAGGCTGGCAGGTAATAAAAAAACACCCTCAGCCACCTTCACCAGCAGTGTGCCCAGGTGGCCAAGAAGGGCAATGGCATCCTTGCTGCGATCAGAACTTCTGTGCCCAGCAGGAGCAGGGAGGAGATTGTCCTCTCGTGCTGGGCACGGGGGAGGGCACAGCTCGAGTGTTGTGCACAGTTTGGGCACCTCATTACAAGAGAGATGTGGAGGTGCTGGAGCCAAGGCAGAGGAGGGCAAGGAGGCTGGGAAGGGTCTGGAGAAGAAATCTTGTGAAGAGTGACTGAAGGAGCTGGGGATGGTTTGTGGAAGAGGAGGCTGAGGGAGACCTCATTATTGTCTACAGCTACCTTAAAGGAGGCTGTGGAGAGGTTGGTGCTGGTCTCTGCTCGCAGGTAATTAGTGACAGAACAAGAGGGAATGGCCTCAAGCTGCAGCAGGGCAGGGTTAGAGTGAAGAGCAGGAAAAAAACTTCATGGCAAGATTGGTCAGGGCTTGGAACAGGCTGCCCAGGGAGGTGTTTAAATACCCTGGAGGTGTTCCAAGGTGGTTTGAATGTGGTGTTTGGGGGTATGGTTCAGGGGGAGCCTTGTAGAGTAGGGTTCTCGGTTGGTCTTGGTGATCCTGAGGCTCTTTTCCACCCTGTTTGTGTGACTGTTGTCACACTCTGAAACAGAGCTGTGCTCCTGGTGTTCCTTCAGCCTGAGGCTGCTCTCAGCCCATACCTTGGCAGAGCTTCAGCAGGCTGGCAACAAGCTCCTGAGGACAGCCCAAGGAGGGGCAGGCACTGGTGGCTGGGGCAGTGCTGCCCTTTGTGCCTGCTTAGATCTGTGGAGGTGAGCTGGGGCATGGATCTCCCAGAGTTTGGAAGCTGCTAATTAAAGCTCTTTAATGAAAGGGAAACAAGCTTGTGCCAGGCTCTGGAGGGAGGAGGGAACAGAAGCCCTCTGCTGCCTGGGTCTGTAGATGGGCATCACAATGAGTGTGTTAATGGAGACGTTCAAGGTCCAACTTGCTGCGTCCCTGTGCAGCCTGCTCTGGCTGGAGCTGTCTCTGCTGCCTGCGGGGGTGGTTGGACAAGATGCCCTTGGAGGGTCCCTTCCAACCCGACACCTTCTGTGCCTGCTGCTCAGGGCTCTCCCTGCCCATGCTGTGCCCACAGCAGGGCAGCCATCCCTGAGGAGCTGCCTCTGCTTCTTTCCCTGCCCAGATTACTGTCGCAAGGCCTACAAGAAGATCCATGTTACCAGGGTGGAGGACAGGGTCACCACCGCCTGCCAGCGCGAGAACTCCTTCTACGTGGACACTGTGCGAGCCTTCCGGGACCGCCGCTACGAGTTCAAGGGGCTGCACAAGGTACCCAGCTCCTGCTACCCTGCCCTGGCACCCCCCAGCTCTCTCTCTGAAACCCTCAGCCCCAGACGGTTGATCTCTTCGGCCTTTGGTAGGCCAGAAGGAGCTGGTGGAGTTCCTGCTGAGCAGGCAGTGAGCAGACCCACAGCTCTCAGTGCCTCCTGCCAGGGCACTGCTGGCCTCTGGGGCTGCTGGAAACAAAGCTGCACCTCCAGTGGGCATGGAATGGGTTGGGTTGGAAGGCACCTCAAAGATCAGCCTGTGCCAACCCCCTGCCATGGGCAGGGACACATCCCACCAGCCCAGGTTGCTCAAGGCCTCATCCAGCCTGGCCATCAACACCTCCCTGGGCAACCTGTGCAAGTGTCTCCTCACCCTCACTCTCAAGAATCCCTTCCTCATCTTCAGTCTCAACCTGTCCTTTTCAAGCTCAAATCAATTGTCCCTCATCCTGCCACTCCCAGCCCTTGACCAAAGTCCCTGCCCAGCTCTTCTGGAGCCCCTTAAGGTAGTGGAAGGCTGCTCCAAGGTCTCCCTGGAGCCTTCTCTTCTCCAGGCTCAACAGCCCCAACTCTCTCAGCCTGTCCCCACAGCAGAGCTTCTCCAGCCCTTGCATCATCTTTATGGCCTCCTGTGGACCCTCTCCAACAGTTCCATGTCCTTGTGCTGGAGGCACCACAACTAGAAGAACTTGAGGGTGGGGAGACATTGGCATAGGTTGCCCAGAGAGGTTGTGGATCCACAACCTCCCTGGAGCTGTTCAAGGCCAGGCTAGATGAGGTGTCCCTGTCCATGGCAGGGGGGTTGGAGCTGATCTTTGAGGTCCCTTCCAATCCAACCCATTCCATGAGTCTCTGAGGAGGGTGGCAGTGGTGTGTGGATGTCCTGACCGTGCCTGTGGCTTCCAGGTGTGGAAGAAGAAGCTGTCTGCAGCACTGGAGACTGGAGAGGCCTCTGCAGTGCGGCGCTGCAGGAACATGGAGGTGCTGTACGAGTCCCTGCAGCTGGCACACAAATGCATCCTCAACTCCTTCTACGGCTACGTCATGCGCAAGGGGTGAGCCTCCTAGGCTGCTCCCACACCTCACGGGGGCTGGCACTGCCCAGGGCAGCTGCTGCTGGCTGCGCCTGCTGCTGAAGCTCCAGAGAGCCTCCAGTCCAACCTCTGCCAGAGCAGGGGCACCCAGGGCACAGCACCCAGGAACACATCCAGGGGGGCTTGGAAAGGCTCCAGAGCAGGAGACTCCACAACCTCTCTGGGCAGCCTGCTCCAGGCCTCCAGCACCCTCACACCAAACAACTTTCTCCTCATGCTGAGCTGCAACTTCCTGGCTTCCAGCTTAGCCCTCTTGGTCCTTGTTCTGGCCCTGGGCACCACCAAGCAGAGCCTGGCACCTTCATCTTGACTCCCATCCCTCAGCTATTGATAGACATTGCTCAGGTCCCCTCTCAGCCTTCTCCTCTGCAGTCTAAGCAGCCCCAAGGCTCTCAGCCTTTCTCCACAGCAGAGCTGTTCCAGGCCCTTCATCACCCTCAGAGCCTCTGTTGAACCCTCTCCAGCAGTTCCCTGTCTTTCTTGAACTGGGTAGTGCAGATCTGGACACTCCAGATGTGGTCTAACTAGGACTGAGGAGAGGAGGAGGAGAACCTCCCCTGACCTACTGGCACCCAAGTGTGCCATTGGATTTCTTGGCCAGGAGGGCACATTGCTGTGCCATGGGCAACTTCCTACCAACCAGGACTCCAAGGTCCTCTGTGGAGCTGCTCTCCAGCAGCTCAACCTGCTGAAGCTGGCTGCCTCCTGTACCACTCTCCTCTTGCTGCTCCCGAAGATTTCTCGCCCTGGAGACTCCTGCCAGCCATGAAGTGTTGGACACTATGCCCATACACCCATTATGTTGGGCATAAGTGAGGCCACTCTTGCCCACCAGTGGGTTTCTGGCTTTTCTGAAGTAGCATAATTAGGGCAAGGAGAACAATCTCCTGAGGGCCCCCACTGATGTGGTTCTCACTCTTCTGGAGCTCTTCCTGCCCTGTCTATAGCTGGCTGGGGGGAGGGAGCACTTCAGGCTCTTCACTCTGCCTCTCCTCTGCCCACAGGGCTCGCTGGTACTCCATGGAGATGGCTGGCATCGTGTGCTTCACGGGGGCAAGCATCATCACCCAGGCCAGGGAGCTGATAGAGCAGATTGGGTAAGTGCTGGGCTGGGGAGGAAAGGTCCTTCTGAAGCTGGCCAAGGCTGGGAGCATTTCAGACACCTGAGCTGGCAGCAGTGCTTGTGGAGCCTGCAGGCTGCTGACACTGCTGAGGTTCTGGGCTCTAGTGAGGGTCTGCAGGGCAGAAGGGACTGGAGTAGATGTGACAGCCTGAGTTTGTCCTCAGCATAGCCTCACAGAATGGTCTGGGCTGGAAGGGACCTTCAGAGCTCATCCAGTCCAACCCCCTGCACTCAGCAGGGACATCCTCCACCAGAGCAGGTTGTCCACAGCCCTGTCCAGCCTCACCTTCAGTATCTCCAGGGATGGACCTCAACCACCTCTCCGGACAGCCAGTTCCAGTATTCCAGCAGCCTCATGGGAAAGAGGGGGCACAGAGCTGATCCTCACCTGTCATCCACTCTCCTCCTGACAGTGATCTTCCATCTTCCTTCCTTTCTTAGGAGGCCTCTGGAGCTGGACACCGATGGGATTTGGTGTGTCCTCCCCAACAGCTTCCCAGAGAACTTTGTCATCAAGTCAACCAATACCAAGAAGCCGAAGGTGACCATCTCCTACCCAGGTGCCATGCTGAACATGCTGGTGAAGGTGAGCCTGGCACCCACCTGGGCCAGCTCTGCACTATGGGGTACAGGAGGTGAAGGAGCAGCAAAGGATGAGGGAATCCTGTGCAGTGAGTGGGGTGTTGGGGCTGGGGCCTTGCTTGCTGCAGAGCTGCTCTCATAGATCCTAGGATGTTAGGGGTGGGAAGGGACCTCTGGAGAGCTTCCAGTCCACCCCTGCCAGAAGGACCAGAGAATCCAGCACAGGTCACACAGGAACACATCCAGACAGGGCTGGAAAGGCTCCAGAGAAGGAGACTCCACAACCTCTCTGGGCAGCCTGTGCCAGGGCTCTGGGACCCTTCCACTCAAGAAGTTCTTCCTTACCTTGAGGTGGAAATTCCTGTGCTGCAGTTTCCATCCAGTGCCCCTGTCCTATGGCAGGGCACAAGTGAGCAGAGGCTGTCCCAGACAGGCTGGAGGTTTTGAGTTATGAACAGTGCTGTAGCTTTCAGATGGGTGCTCAGGGGTCCCTTTGGGCAGGGCGTGCCCGAGGGGCATCTCCTGGTGGAGGCAGCTGAGTGAAGCTGCTGTGGGGCTGTACCTGTAGGAAGGCTTCACCAATGAGCAGTACCAGGAGCTGCAGGACGCAGCCTCCCTCAGCTACGTCACCCGCTCCGAGAACAGCATCTTCTTTGAAGTGGATGGCCCTTACCTGGCCATGATCCTGCCTGCATCCAAGGAGGAGGGCAAGAAGCTAAAGAAAAGGTGAGAGTTCAGCCTAAACTATGATAACTGCCTCCAGGGAACAGCTTGCACCATGCATGTGGAGCAGGTTGGGCCTTGCCCCAGGAGCTGGCAGCACACTGGATTGACTTGGAATAGCAAGAAGGGCTTGGAATCCTGCCATGCCCTCAGCCTCAGTGCCATGCTGAGGCACTAATATCACAGCATGGTAGGGGCTGGAAGGGACCTTCAGAGAGCAACCAGTGCAACCCCCCTGCCAGGGCAGGGCACAGGAACACATCCAGGCAGGGGTGGAAAGTTTCCAGAGGAAACTCCACAACCTCTCTGGGCAGCCTGCTCCAGGCCTCCAGCACCCTCACAGGGACAAAGTTACCCCTCCTCTTCCCCTGGCACCTCCTCTGCTCCAGCTGGCACACAGTGCCCCTTGTGCTGCCCTTGGTCATCCCTGGGCACAGCCTGGCTGGGTCCTCTCAACACTGCCCTGCACATCTTTAGCACAGCACTGAGGGCAGTCCTCAGGCTCCTCTGCTGCCAGCTCCCAGCCCCAGCTCCCTCAGCCTGACCTCACAGGAGATGTTCCCTGCCTGCAGCAGCTTGGGGGCTCTGGGCTGGGCTCTCTGCACCACTTCCCTGAGCTCCTTGATCTAAGGGCACCAGAACTGAACACAATATTGCAGCTGTGGCCTCAGCAGGGCAGAGCAGAGGGGCAGGAGAACCTCTCTGACCTGCCTCAGCATGCTTCTGGCCTTCTTGGGTGCATTAAGGGCACTGTTGACCATGCTGGATGGTGGCATGGGGAAAAGCCCCCTGGCAGGAGGGGTGGTGGTGGGATCCTGGAGGTGGTGTCCCTTGGCACAGGCCCAGTTGTGCCCATGCAGTGTCCCCTAGGTACGCTGTGTTCAATGAGGATGGGTCCCTGGCCGAGCTGAAGGGCTTCGAGGTGAAGCGCCGCGGGGAGCTGCAGCTGGTGAAGATCTTCCAGTCCTCTGTGTTTGAAGCCTTCCTGAAGGGCAGCACCTTGGAGGAGGTCTATGCCTCGGTGGCCAAGGTGGCTGATTACTGGCTGGATGTGCTCTACAGCAAGGTGAGTGCAGCTCCCAGTGTCTGTGCTCCCCAGGTGGAGCAGAAAAAGCATCAGAGCTGGCTGGGTCCTGTGGGGAGGGTCAGCTTCTGCCCAGGGTAGAATCTGAGAATGGCTCAGGCTGGAAGGGACCTCAGACATACTCTGCTCCAACCTCCTGCCATGGGCAGGGACACCTCTCAGCCAGGCTTGGCTGCTCAAGGCCTCATCCAGCCTGACCTTGAACACCTCCAGGCAGGAGGCAGCCACAGCCTCCCTGGGCAACCCATGCCAGAGTCTCAGCAGCCTCACACTGAAGAACTTCCTCAGCTCCAGTCTAACCCTGCTCTGCCTCAGCTCCAGACCATTCCCCCTTGGCCTGGCTCAGACACTCTCAGCAAAAGTTCCTCTGCAACCTTCCTGCAGGATCCCTTCAAATCTTGGCAGGCAGCTCTAAGGTCCTCCTGGAGCCTTCTCCCCTCCAGGCTGCACCCCCCCAGCTCCCTCAGCCTGTGTTCACAGCAGAGCTGAGCCAGCCCTTGGGTCACCTTTGTGGTCATCACCAGAGATGGTTCTCAATGAGTCCTTTCCATAGCCCTGCTTTGTATTTCTGCTGCTTTGTTCTCTTTGCTGCTGTTCAGTCTCTTAGTGCAAAGACTTTTCACTCATATGGAACTAAGAATATCCTCCTCCAGTCATCTCCTTTGTGGAGCTGGTCTGGTGCTCCCCATACCCCGTGGGCATTGGCTTAAGAGCACTTCCTGAGGCAGAGAAGGGCAGAGCCATTTGCCTGCCAGTGTCTTGTGAGAAGCACAAAAGTTCAGCTCCACAGCACCTGGGGAGAGCTGAGAATGCAAGAAACTGGGAGGTGAAAGGAGCAGAGACACCTGCCTGGGTCCTTCCATGTTGCAGGGACCTTNAGTGTCCCCTAGGTACGCTGTGTTCAATGAGGATGGGTCCCTGGCCGAGCTGAAGGGCTTCGAGGTGAAGCGCCGCGGGGAGCTGCAGCTGGTGAAGATCTTCCAGTCCTCTGTGTTTGAAGCCTTCCTGAAGGGCAGCACCTTGGAGGAGGTCTATGCCTCGGTGGCCAAGGTGGCTGATTACTGGCTGGATGTGCTCTACAGCAAGGTGAGTGCAGCTCCCAGTGTCTGTGCTCCCCAGGTGGAGCAGAAAAAGCATCAGAGCTGGCTGGGTCCTGTGGGGAGGGTCAGCTTCTGCCCAGGGTAGAATCTGAGAATGGCTCAGGCTGGAAGGGACCTCAGACATACTCTGCTCCAACCTCCTGCCATGGGCAGGGACACCTCTCAGCCAGGCTTGGCTGCTCAAGGCCTCATCCAGCCTGACCTTGAACACCTCCAGGCAGGAGGCAGCCACAGCCTCCCTGGGCAACCCATGCCAGAGTCTCAGCAGCCTCACACTGAAGAACTTCCTCAGCTCCAGTCTAACCCTGCTCTGCCTCAGCTCCAGACCATTCCCCCTTGGCCTGGCTCAGACACTCTCAGCAAAAGTTCCTCTGCAACCTTCCTGCAGGATCCCTTCAACTCTTGGCAGGCAGCTCTAAGGTCCTCCTGGAGCCTTCTCCCCTCCAGGCTGCACCCCCCCAGCTCCCTCAGCCTGTGTTCACAGCAGAGCTGAGCCAGCCCTTGGGTCACCTTTGTGGTCATCACCAGAGATGGTTCTCAATGAGTCCTTTCCATAGCCCTGCTTTGTATTTCTGCTGCTTTGTTCTCTTTGCTGCTGTTCAGTCTCTTAGTGCAAAGACTTTTCACTCATATGGAACTAAGAATATCCTCCTCCAGTCATCTCCTTTGTGGAGCTGGTCTGGTGCTCCCCATACCCCGTGGGCATTGGCTTAAGAGCACTTCCTGAGGCAGAGAAGGGCAGAGCCATTTGCCTGCCAGTGTCTTGTGAGAAGCACAAAAGTTCAGCTCCACAGCACCTGGGGAGAGCTGAGAATGCAAGAAACTGGGAGGTGAAAGGAGCAGAGACACCTGCCTGGGTCCTTCCATGTTGCAGGGACCTTGCACAAGTTCTTGGTGATGCCAGCTCCTGGTGTGCAGAGCAGCAGTACTGCCACAGCCCAGCCATGGCACAAACCCATGCCCGCCTTGGCCTGGCACTCTCAGTGGGGTCCCTTTGGTTGCTGCAGCAATTCCCAGGCTCCCGGTGAAGAGCTGCACGCACTGGGTGTAGGTGCTGCCCATACCTGCCAGCAGTAAGGTTTGCTCATGAGGCTCTTGTCCTCCCCTGCAGGCTGCCCACATGCCTGACTCAGAGCTGTTCGAGCTGATCGCAGAGAACCGCTCCATGTCACGCAAGCTGGAGGACTATGGGGAGCAGAAGTCCACCTCCATCAGCACAGCCAAGCGCCTGGCAGAGTTCCTGGGGGACCAGATGGTGAAGGATGCAGGCCTGAGCTGCAGGTTCATCATCTCCAAGAAACCAGAAGGGTCTCCTGTCACCGAGAGGTAAGCCCAGCCTGAGAGACTGGAGAGTGTGTGGGCAGCCGAGAGGGGAAGGGCAGCAGGAGGTGATGAGGAGTGGCCAAGGAATGCCCTGTCCTAAAGCATCAGCAGGATAACAATGGGGAATGCCCTTGCAGCTGCTGTGTGGTGGCCTGGCAGGGCAGGGAGGAGAGTGGCAAAGTGGCTTAGATTGGAAGGAGCTTTGGAGTTGTTCTGCTGCAACTTCCCTTGACCAGATCTTCAGCTCCAGTCTGACCCTACCCTCCCTCAGCTCCAAACTGTTCCCCCTTGGCCTGGCTCAGACACCCTCAGCAAAAGTTCCTCTGCAGCCTTCCTGCAGGATCCCTTCAGCTCTTGTCAGGTAGCTCAAAGGTCCCCTTAGAGTCATCTTCTCTCCAGGCTGAACAGTCCAAACTCTCAGCCTGTCCCCATAGTGGAGGTTCTCCATCCCTCTTCTCTTCTTTGTGGCCTCCTCTGGCCTCACTCCAGCAGCTCTGTGTCCTCCTCCCGCTGGGGACAGCAGCACTGGAGGCAGGATTGGAAGTGAGGTCTGAGCAGAGCCAAGGGGCACAATCCCCTCTCCTGCCCTGCTGCTCACACTGCTGTGGCTTCAGCCAGCACACAGCTGCCTGCTGGGCTGCAGGAGTGCACTGCTGGCTACTGGGGAGCTGCTCCTCCAACCAGAAGCCTGGAGAGTCTGCAGACTGAGAGGAGGTTGTGTGCTGCTGGGCTCCTGCTGCAGGTGTGTGCTGAGTGCTTCCCTACCTTCCCTAGGGCCATCCCCTTGGCCATCTTCCAGGCTGAGCCCAGCGTGCGCAAGCACTACCTGCGCAAGTGGCTGAAGAGTTCCTCGCTGCAGGACTTCAGCATCCGTGCGGTGAGTGGGGACAGCTCTGTACAGGGGCTTGAGCTTCACAGCTGTGAGCTGGGCAGCTGCTGCTGCAGAGTCACAGTGTGAGAGGGAGCTCCAGAGTGCAGCCAGTCCAACCTCTGCCAGAGCAGGGACACCCAGGGCACAGCATCCAGGGGGGCTTGGAAAGGCTCCAGAGCAGGAGACTCCACAACCTCTCTGGGCAGCCTGCTCCAGGCCTCCAGCACCCTCACACCAAACAACTTTCTCCTCATGCTGAGCTGCAACTTCCTGGCTTCCAGCTTAGCCCTCTTGGTCTTTGTGCTGGCCCTGGGCACCACCAAGCAGAGCCTGGCACCTTCATCCTGACCCCCAGCCCTCAGCTATTGATAGACGCTGCTCAGGTCCCCTCTCAGTCTTCTCCTCTGCAGTCTAAGCAGCCCCAGGGCTCTCAGCCTTTCTCCACAGCAGAGCTGTTCCAGGCCCTTCATCACCCTCAGAGCCTCTGTTGAGCCCTCTCCAGCAGTTCCCTGTCTTTCTTGAACTGGGTAGTGCAGATCTGGACACTCCAGATGTGGTCTAACTAGGACTGAGGAGAGGAGGAGGAGAACCTCCCCTGACCTACTGGCACCCAAGTGTGCTATTGGATTTCTTGGCCAGGAGGGCACATTGCTGTGCCATGGGCAACTTCCTACCAACCAGGACTCCAAGGTCCTCTGTGGAGCTGCTCTCCAGCAGCTCAACCTGCTGAAGCTGGCTGCCTCCTGTACCACTCTCCTCTTGCTGCTCCCAGGCCCTTCAGCATCCTCATAGTCTCCATTGGACTCTCTCCAGCAGGTCCCTTTCTCTCCTGAACTGGGGAGCCTAGAACTGTGCACAGTATTGCAGATGTTGTCTCAGCAGGGCAGAGCAGAGGGGCAGAACTTGCCTAGCCCTGCTGGAGACACTTCCTGCTGCAGCCCAGGATGCCACAGGCCCTCACTCACCTTCGTGGCCTTTGCACTCAAACAGAGCAAGCTGCTGGGAGTGGGAGTGTCCAGGTGATGCCCCATCCTGAGGCTTCTGCTCAGCTGCCAC
Source organism: Ramphastos sulfuratus (assembly GCA_013399055.1). Taxonomy (NCBI): domain Eukaryota; kingdom Metazoa; phylum Chordata; class Aves; order Piciformes; family Ramphastidae; genus Ramphastos; species Ramphastos sulfuratus. Next base: position 642 of record WBNM01029029.1, on the reverse strand, counting down.
TGCTCTGACCTCTTGACAGATCCTGGACTGGGACTACTACATTGAGAGGCTGAGCAGCACCATACAGAAGATCATCACCATTCCTGCAGCTCTGCAGCAGGTATGGGGGCAGTGGGGGCTGGAGGAGGGCCTTTGGTCTGCGGCACTGTGTGTGACTGGGAGGTACCCTGCAGGTGAAGAACCCAGTGCCCCGTGTGCCTCACCCACCCTGGCTGCACAAGAAGCTGCTGGAGAAGAATGACGTCTGCAAGCAGCAGAAAATCAGTGAGCTCTTCAGTGTGGAAGGCAAGAGACAGGTAAAGAGGCTGAGGGGAAGCTGCTGGCAGTGCTGCTGAGTCTCTGCTGCAGCCCACAGCGTGCTGCTGTCCCTACTCCCTCAGGTCCTTGCCAGCCGACCCACCCAGGGCATCCCCAGCTCCCAGCCTGGGGATATAGAGGACTTTGGGGCTGCTAAGCCCCAGCTGGCAGCAGTGCCCATTGCCAACAAGCGCAAGCGACTCCCTGCGGCAGAGGAGAGCCAACAGGTGTCCCAGGACCTGGAGCTGTCCCAGTCCTGGCGAGAGATCCTGGGTCCACCTCCACCGCTGGGCACCACCAAGGTAGGTGAAGCAGAGTGCTCAAGAGATCACAGAATCACAGCAT
>WBNM01029028.1:0-55508 GCA_013399055.1 Ramphastos sulfuratus | reverse complement strand
CTTGGGGCTCCATTCCCACCTCGCTGTGAGCTCCTTAGCCCATGGTAGTACTGGACTCAGGCCCTTGGCTTTGGCAGGGGCTGGGGAGGGGCCACAGGCAGGTCTTGTCATGGAGTTAAGCCCTCGTGTGCTCTGTCCCACAGGTGCAGCAGTTCCTGGAGGTGGCAGGGCAGGCACCAGACCTGGTGGAGCGCTACTGCCAGCTGTACCAGCATTTGCGCTGTGCGACGGAGGAGCTGTTTGGGCAGCAGGCCTCCTTCCTGCTGGCCCTGGGCCAGGGTTTTGCAGGGGCTTTGGTGCAGCTCCCCTTCCTTGCTGCCCTGCATGTGAGTCGAGGGAGCATGGCACCAGTGCCAGGGCCCCAGGTGCAGGCTGGGGAGGGTGAACTGGCCAAGGGCCTGAGGGTGAGCTCCAGGCTCCCCACATGGAGCCCTGCCCTGCAGTGGCCATAGGCAGGGCCCAGCTGAGCTGCGGTGGCTTGTCAGAGCATGGCCCCAGCCCTGGTGCACTGCTGCTGCGGGCTGGTGCCTGAGGGGCTTCCAGCTGCTTCCTTCAGGGATGTTCCCCCAGCCCAGCCTGGTGGCCACCCGGAGCAGCGCTGCTGCAGCCAGCCATGTCCCTCTGCAGGTCAGTGAGCAGTTTGCCCGCTACCTGGATGGGCATATCCAGGAGCTCTGCAGGGCTGCAGGCAGCCTGGGGCCACCACAGCGACTGCAGCAGATCCTGGAGCCCTTCGTTGCCATCAGCGGCCTGGAGCTCGCCCACACCTTTGAGCACTTCTACCGGTGAGGGACACTGTGCCCGTGGGACCGGGGAGTTTGGGGTGGCCTGGCAGTGTGGAGCCGTGGCTGTGCCCGAGCCTGGCCTCATGTGGCAGCGGTACTCCCACTGAGCCTCTCCCACTCCTGGCATGTGGAGGGAAAGGCTGCCAGGGCCCGTGGGCACTGCCAGTCTGCAGGGGCCCATTCCCTGTTGGAGAGAGGGAGGGGAGGGGGGTGCTGCTGGGCCCTCGGGGTGAGGCCAGAGCCAGGGCCATCTCTGCCTGCTGGTGAGTGGCTAGTGGCTCAGGCAGCCCCTGACTTGGTGCCGGTGGCTGTGGCAGGCACTACCTGGGGGACCGGCTGCTGACACAAGGACCATCTTGGCTGGAAGGAGCCATCGTGGAGCAGCTTGGGCTGTGCTTCCCCAGCCGCTTCCCCCAGCAGATGCTGAGCAACTTGGCCCAGTCAGAGCAGCTCCAGCAGCAGTTTCGCCTCTTCCGGCTGCAGGAGCAGGACAAGCAGCTGCTGGAGCTGGACCTGAGCCCAGATGAAGTGAGCATGCTGGTGGGGGAGGGAGGCTGGGAGCCACTTGTCTGCCCCGCAGCAATCCTAGGGGCCCATCTTGAGGCACCCTTGTGTCTGTGTGCCCAGGCATCAGGGACAGGTTCGGAGGCAGATGTGCCAGAGGTGAAGGTGCTGACTTTGTCCCCACGCTGCTGGCCTGTGTCCCCTCTCTGCTACATGGATGAACCAGGGAAGTTCTTCTCGGCAGCGCTGAGCTCCCCCCTGGATGAGTTTGCCACCTTCTGCAGGCGCAGTGAGTGTCGTGGCCGTGCGCGTGTCTTGCGTGGGCCAGGCCCTCTTCGGCAGCTCAGGGAGAAGGGGCAGAGTGCCAGGTGTGCTAGGGGTGCCCGTCAAGGCTGCCCACAGCCCTGGCACTGAGGCTGTCTCTGGCAGGTCAAGCCTGGCTGGGCTGGGAGAGCGCCAAGCCCCAGCGGCTGCAGTGGACGTGGCTGGGCCACGCTGAAGTGCAGTTTGGAGACTGTATCCTCCATGTGTCCACACTGCAGATGTACATCCTGCTGTGCTTCAACAGCGCCCAGGTGGGAGCTGGGGCCACGGTGGGCTGAGGGGAGCAACCAGTGCTGTAGTGCAGCAGGGCCATGGGGTCCTTCCAGGCAGTGTTTGGGGCACGAGCTCCTTGTCTGGCTGGGCCTGTGGCTGGTGGGTCTTGGCTGGCCATTCCCTTCCTACACCACCCCTGGCAGGAGGTGGCTGTGGAGACCCTGCTGCAGGCCACAGGGCTCCCTGCTGACCTGGTGCACCATGCCCTGGCACCACTGACCCACAGTGAGGGTATCCTCGTGGGGAGCTGCACTCCTGGAGGTGAGCGTGGGGCTGGGGCAGATATGGGGAGGCACTCGGCTGAGCCCTGTGTGGGTGCTGGGGCCACCTGTGAAGGCAGCAGTTGCGAGGCCCAGGATTGTGTCCAAGAGCCACAAGAGTCATGGGGCTCTCCTTCAGGGCCCAGCTCAGGGCTTGGCTGAGCCTGTGCTGGGTGCTAGCTCCAGGTGTACTGCGGCTGAACCTGAAGGCTCTGACCCATGCCTCTGGCCACCACCTGAGGCTGCTGCCCCAGCAGAGGTACCTGCAGTCAGAAAGGGCTGATACCAGTGTCCTGGAAAGGAAGAGGAACGTCCTCTGCTGCCTCATCACCCGCATCCTCAAGGTGGAGAAGCAGCTCCACATTGACAACCTGGTGTTCAGGGTATGGAGGGCTTCAGGGGCAGAGAGGGGCTGGCAGAGAGGGGCCGTCCATGTGCTCTGCACTGCACTGCAACGTGGGGCTCCTTGGCTGCTGTAGGTGACCGATGCCTGTCAGAAGGGGGAGCTGGGGCCAGGGCTGCAGTTCCTGAGCTTCTGCTGCCACAGTGTGGATGTACTGTCCTGTATCCTGCACCTGCTGGACCAGGGTTACATCCGGCGCCAGGAGGAGAGGCCTCACGTCTTGGAGTACATCTCTGCTGAACCTACAACACCCCCAACTTCCCAGGTCCAGCCTCAGCTTGCCTTTCAGACTGTAGAGATAAAGACAGCAGCAAGCGTGGCCTGTGCTGAGAGGAAAGAGACTTTTTCCACCTTCAGATAGACCAGGCCCTGGCTGAGCTAGGAGGACACAGGCTGAATCACCCCTCCAGTCTGTCTCTTCCTGTGTGCTTGTGTGTTTTGGTTTAAATAAATGAGCCAGGTTCCACCCAGTCCCAGTTCGTGCCTGTTGGAAATCAGCTGGCCCATGGTTAAGAGATTGCCTGGTCATACCACTGGCATCTGGGCACAGATGACCGCCCCCTACCCACATTTGTCCTCTGCCAGCTGTGCTCAGCCATGGCCTCAGGCAGGGATGGACACACACCCCACCCACATCTCTGCTATACTGGTACCAGCATTAATTTATTAAAATTAAGCCTGAAAAGTAACAGTACAATAAATTTAAAAAAAATAGAATCTTGTAAAAAAAAAAAAAAAAAAAAAAAAAAAAAAAAAAAACCCCCACAGGGGCCCCCCATGGCACACCTCTGGCTGGCAGCACCATGGGGTAGGGCTGTTTGGGGAGATGAGGGGGGCTGGCCCAAGCAGAGCTATGCCAGCCTCAGCAGCAGAGCTGCAGCAAGGACTAGAAAAGCTGCCAAGGCTCAGCCCTGCAGGACAGGACCAGGCACAGCAGCAGGAGGCTGGCAGTGGAGCTGGCATGGGCTGGCACAGAACTGGTGGGCCCTGCACAAAACCTGCCCCCTATGAGGAATCCTGTTGGTTCCAGCACTGGGAAACCTGCCTGGGCCCAGCCCAGCTGGGGCTCCCCTGCTGGCTAGGGAGCTGGCCTGGCAGCCCAGAGCTGGTGCCAACCCTTGTCCCAGGCTGCTGTTGGGGGTCAGGGGAGGCAAATGGCATGGTACCCTGGCTGATGTTGGAGGGTGCATGGACCCAGTCTCACTGGCTTCACCTTCACGGGTCTTGGCCCACAGGGAGCAGTGCAGGTGTCATATCTTCCTCTGCAGAGCAGGCATGGGCTGGGCTGCGGAAGAGAGGGGATGAGCAAGTCCATCTCCCCCTGCAACCTTCTGCAGCTGCTCCTGCATCTCACACACTCTTCGAGTAGCCAAAGATGCCCACAGGGAGGTACTTGACGTGCGTTGGCCACTGTGCTGCCAGCTGGAAAAACTTCACATCGTTCCACTCCACCCCATCTATGGAGACTGAGAGGAGAAGGTGCAGTGAAGCGCAGCCCTGTGGCAGGCAGCCTGTGCTCTGCCCTCCCACCACCCCGTATGGCTTGGGCCTCTCCTCACCTCTCAGCATGGTGTTCTGGTGCTTGGCAGTGCAGATGAGGCGTGTGATCCCTTCAATGACTTGGCTTTTGGGTTCGGTGTCTTTCTCTTTTGGCTTCTTGCTCAGAAACATCACTAGGGCCCAAGGACAGACAAGACTAACATTAGGATGTTCTCACCTGGCCCTGGGTAGGAGCCCTCACCCCAGGGCTGGCTACACTGCCTGGTCCCTGCTGGACCAGGTTTCAGCCACGCCCTCTTGCTCTCTTTGCAATAGAGTGTATCCCCACGGCCATAGAGCACTCCAGGGTGGGCTTGGTTACCTTTCTTGTTTTTCTCCTTGGTGACTACAGTCATGGCCATGGTGTTAGGGGACACCAGCTCCCCTGTGCCAGGGATGCGGCTGACCTGCAGTGAGCGGAAGTTGCTCTTCAGTGTGTTCTTGATGCCTGTCTCCCGCTTCTCACCCTCCTTCTTCCTGTCTGGCCCTTGTGTTGTCCAGTAGTCCACCTGCAGGCCCATCACCTCCACACCAGGGCTCAGAGACCTGGTTAAGATAGGCAGCACCATGCAGCACACAGCTACGGTGTTTACTCTTCTTCCTCCCCACAGCCCAGCTGCAGCTTGCCCTAGGAGTGCACTGGCCCAGTAAGCCCAGCATGTCACATCAGGCCCTCCCAGTCCAGGCCCCACTGCCTTAGGCTGAGTGAGGCTTCCTTACCCAACACCAGAGAGGCCACTGCTGACGGATGGGGAGGGTGGTGGAGTGCTCACAGTCTCCTTGCCATAGGGGGTGGTGCCACTGGTGGCTGGCACTGAGCTTAGCAGGGATGGGGTGCAGACCGTGGCATCATCTGAATCCACTGAGGAGAAAGAGTGTGGGTCAGGTGGGACTGGAGAACACCAACAAGGGCCGCCGCACTGTGGAGAAGGCAGCCAGGCACTGTGGGCTCCCAAGAACTCACCTGAGGCACTGAAGGATTGTTCCACCAGGCCCACCTTCACCACCTGCAAAGACAGGCAAGTGGGATCATCCCCAGCATCAGCAGGACCCTGCACTCCCCCTCTCCCCATAGGCCAAACTGCCCACTGGTCCCTCACCACACTCACCCCCACGAAGGGTACAAACTTCTGGCAGGAGTCTTCGTCAGGGCTGCACAAGGAAGAGAGGCTGGTCAGGGTCTCGGTGTGCTGAGCACTAAGTGCCACGTGGCTAACCTGGCCCAGTGACCCCCACGCTGGCAGGGGCCAATGCTGGCTCATGACCACCAGAACCGTCTCCTCTGCCCTCCCTTCCCATGGGACCCCTTGTCCCCAACATGGCAGCACAGGGCACACTACACAAGGAGGCAAGGGGTCAGCCCCTCCGGTGCTGGGAGAGGGCTTGCATGCGGGAGGGCAGCCCTGCCCCACTTTGAGGGTCACAGCTCCTCTGCACGGCAAGAAGGAGAGATGGACGCACATGGGGAGGAAGGGAGGGAGGCACCAGGCAGCGGCACAGCAAGCACAAGCCAATACCTGATATAAAAATCAAAATAGAGACTTCTCTTCCTTGGGTGCCAGAAACCAAGAGAAGGGAGAGGTGAGAGTGCAGCTGGAACACGAGCGTCAACCCGCGGGGCAGCTCGCGGCCCCCAGCCCAGCCCAGCCCTGGCAGTTTGTGCCTATCACTGGGGACATAGCAGCCCACAGCTGCTGGAGGGGGGTAGCAGGGGATGGTGCCACGGGCCTGTCACTGCAGACCCCCAGCTCCCCTCAGCACCATGCTGCTCAGAGTACAGTGTGAGGCCTCACTCCCTTGTCCCCCGTCTCCCACAGCCCAGACTGGGGCCACACAAGGCAGGACAGGCACCGCAGTGCCACACTCACCTCTTCTGCTTGTAGGTCAGCATGGCCTCAGATATGGGTAGCTGGTGAGAGAGGCTGGCTCCAGCAATGAACTGGGCAACTCGGCCTGCAATGTCCACAGTGTCTGCAGGCACAAAAAGCAGTGAGGGCCAGGTGGGAGCTGGGCTCCCTCCCCACTTCAGGGCACTGCTGGCTCCTCACCTGCGACAGGCGGTTCAGCCCTGCTGAACAGTTCCCGCCACGCCGTGTCCAGGAAGAGGGTGCTGTATTTGTTATCCACTGAGGCCAGGTACTTGGCCAGGGGGTGGGAGCCTGCAGGTGAGAAGGGTGACACTGAGGGTAGGAAGGCTCTGCAAAGGCATCAGGACAGGCTGGATCAATGGGCTGAGGTCAGCTGCATGAGCTTTAACAAAGCCAAGTGCTGAGTCCTCCACTTGGATCACAACCATCCCAGGCAATGCTCCAGGCTTCAGGAAGAGTGGCTGGAAAGCTGCCCAGCAGAAAAGGAACCAGCAGTGTGCTCAGGTGGACAAGAAGGCCAACAGCCTGGATCAGGAATAGTGTTGCCAGCAGAAGTAGGGAAGTGATTGTCCACCTGTACTCAGAACCTTGAATACTGGGGTCAGTTTTTGGGCCCTCACTAGAAGGAGGACAGTGAGGTGCTGGAGCATGTACAGGGAAGGGCAACAGAACTGGTGAAGGGTCTAGAGAACAGGTCTTAGAAGGAGCATCTGAGAGAACTGGGGTTGTTTAGTCTGGAGTAGCCTGAGGGGAGACCTCATTGTTCTCTATAACTCCCTGACAGGAGGCAGGAGTAAGGTGGGGGTTGGTCTCTTCTCCCTAGTATGAGGTGATAGATCAAGAAGAAATGGCCTGAGATTGTGCCAGGTGAGGTTTAGGTTGGATATAAGGAAACATTTCTTTGCTGCAAGAGCGGTCAGGCATTGGAACAGGCTGCCCAGGGAGGTGGTGGCGTCACCATTCTTATGGAGGTGTTCAAGGTATGTGTGGACACAGCACTTTGGGACATGGTTTAACGGCCATAGTGGTGCTGGGTTGATGGTTGGACTCGATGATTTTAGAGGTCTTTTTGAACCAAACCAATTCTGATTCTATAATTCTATTGGATCCAGGCAGGGGAGCCTAGGGTGGTGGGAAAGGAGCACCCCACATCCAGGCTGTTCCCAGCTCTCACCCAGCGGCACAAGCAGGAAGCGAAGGTAGTTGAGCCAATCGGGTGTCTTGCTGGCAAGCTGCTCCACGAAGAAACGGAGGACAACGCTCAGGTAGCTCTGGTCCCCTGCCACCACCACCTTCACCGGAGGAGGCATGTGGGAGTTACAGTTACAGCTGCCAACAACAGAGCAAAGGAGACTGTGAGGGACCTGCAGGGGCTCAGCAGGAGGGCCAGCGGGGCAGGTGACTTGCCCTGCCAGGCCAACCAACCCAGCATTAGAAATCCACTGCTGACAATTTCCAGCTTGCTGAGGACTGTCTTGGGCACAATCAGTGCTGGGATCCTACACTTTACCCAGGGTCTACACCAGCACCCTTTGGGACCATGGACACAACCGACAAGCTCTAGGGGGAAGCAGGGCCTTCCCCAGCCTTTTCTGCAGTCACAGGCTGAGCACAAGCTCTACTCACTATCGCTGGATGCGGGAGACAGTGGTGTTGAAGGCTGCCTGGATGTCTGCCACGGAGCAGGTGGACACAACCAACTGCTTGTGCGCCTGGAGCTGCTCACTCACATACTGTCAACACAGAGAGCTTGGGTTAAGGCAACCTGGGGAGTACGTGTCTGTGCTGGACAGCACCAGCCCATGCCTGCCCTGGTCCCTGTGCTTCCTGGGATAGAACCATGGCCCCTATCCCCATTCATGCTGTGTAGGGATGCTAAAGCCATCAGGTCATCCCCAGCTGCACACTTGAGCATGCCCACTCCTCCCAGCTCTGTTCTCAGGAGCTCTCAAGTTCGAGCACTGCAGTCACTACCCTGAGATGGCAAGGGCAAAACCGTGCCAGTGGCCAGGCTTGAGATGAAGGGTTTGTCCAGAATCCCTCTGATTTAAATTCTACCATCCCCCAGCAAGACCCAGCTGCAGGGTAAGTCCCCAACCCCACTCACTCCCTTCTCTTACTGTCACTCCAGAGTCCTTCTGTGCCCCTTCAGGTATATCTGTGGGCAGCTGAACGGTGGTAAAACAAGCAGTTGTGCTACATGAGGGGGTTTAGAAGATGCTATGACATGGTCTGGGAATGGGTTTTGCTCATATGTTCCCCATCAGGACAACAGAGCAGGAATAAGCCAAGGATGCACAGCTTAGGTCAAGACTCCATTTTCTCTCACTGAGAAGCCCTTTCTTCTGCCACAAACCCTTCTATGACTTTCCAAAACTCCTTCTGGATGTCAGATGTAGCTGCAGGATCTCAAACGGGCCTCACCAGTGCCATTTGCATCTTAGCACACATGTAGGTGGCCCTGCTCACCTTTGGCAGCCAACTCCTCCAGGCACAGGGGAGGCAGGCGTTCAGAGACAGGGCCCGCAATAGTGACCAGCATGAGGCAAAAAGGCCTCATATTCCTCCCTGTGCAGAGACCTTGGCTCTGACAATGCACTTAATGCTCCCTGGAAACAATACCTCTGTGCTTCCCAGGGCCCGGTGCCAGCAGAGAGAATCTGACACCTCTGTCTTGGCATCCAACAAGGCTCTGAGCTGTGTGGGCCCAGAAGCCAGGATCAAGCAGTTAGGGCACAAGGTATATTCCATTAATCAGACCTTGTGGGATAGCTCAGGGTACCATGCTTTGGGTGTCCAAGTAATGCTGGTGTGTGGCACGTGACAGAGGAGGCACTCTAGGCTCTTGTGTCTGCAGTTCAGCGCTATACAAGATGCAGTCTCCCCAAAGACAGAAGGATATAGTTGGTGCCAGTTCCCCTAGGACACCCTGCCACAGTTGGGAGAATCCTCTGGGACCCTGCTTATAGCTACTCTCAAGCACCATGTTCCCATCACACCTACTCACCTGCCCCTGCCACTCAGCGACGTTCACCAGCACAATGCTCTCGGGGAGATGCTCATCTGAGACCAGGATCTGGTTCAGCTGGTCGTAAACAGACTTGCGGGGCACCTACGGCAGCATCGCCACAAAGGTTAAGCCCAGCCAGCTGCCTTGGCTGCTCTGCCCACGACTGAAGGTCTGGCTGGGCTCTCAAGTGAGAAGCCTCCAGCTAAGGCAGCTTCCAGGGCCTCACCTGGGTGCTCTGCCACGAGTCTGGTGAGCTCTCACTGTCCAGGCTGCTGGCACGGCCGCCCTGTCCCTTTGAACTCTGCCGGTCCTTCACGGAGGTGCTGCGGGGACGCCACAACTGCTTGCTCTCTGACTTGCTGTGAGTGAGAAGCAGGAGAGGCAACACTGTTGAGGAAATCTCATCTCCACCAAATACCACTGACTCCAGGGAGCCAGTGGGAGCCTTCTCAGCCCTGGCATGGGGTGTGGACCTGCCTTACCTTGGGGACACAGCACTGGGAAGCTCGGCTTTGGTCCCAGGTCCCAGCTGGGCCAGCCTGTCCGCGCTACCCTCCCTGGTGGCAGCCTCTGCAGGGTTAAGCCGTGAGGATGGCTCCTCTGCTGCCAGCTCCTGAGGGCCACACACAGTCAAGTCACACAGAGCAATCTCCCTGCATGCCTCAGTACCCTTACCCAGGAGGGGCCTGCTGGAGGCCCAAGGCTGCAGGGCCTTGAGGGAGCTGAGCTGCATCTCCTGCAGACCCCAACTCTCCTTCCACTCTTACCGCTCTCCAGCCCAATCTCCTTGTTCCCACAGCCCCGATTCCAGGCTGGTGGGCACCCCTCACACCACAGAAAGCAAGGCAGGGCCTGAGGGAGCTCCAGCCCCATTCCACATTCAATAGCCTAGACTCACCACTGCAGGGACCTCCACTCCCGGCTCTTCCTGTGGTCGAAGTGTTCCTGGCTTCCTCTTGTCTGCCTCGCCCTGGGGGATAGGGAGTGTGGTCAGGGCAGGATGGAGTGCCTGAGCAGGGCTGCTGACAGTGACCCATGCCTGGCCTCACAGGACATGTTCTCACAGGGAGCCTGGCATCCCTCTGGGATAGCTCCAGAGGACACCCCCTACTGCTACCTGTTTGCCTGCACTGGGAAAAAGAAGAGGAAAAGAAGGGAAGGAGCAGCCCCAGGAAGGTGCTGCCAGGACCTGTGGTTTCAGAGGGAGCTGCAGGCAGTGTTGGGGTGCTAAGCTGGCTGAGGAGGGGAGGGTACAAGAGGTGGTGGTGATGATGGTGGTGGTGTAACTCACAGGGCTGCCCGACTCTTGATCCTGCCCTTTCTGGCTGTGCAGACTGCCGATCTCAGTCTGGGAACCAGAATGAGAGACTCCCTCAAAGAAACGCCTGCAGAGAAACAGACAGACGGACAGACAGACAGACAGAGGGGAGAGAAAAAGGCAGGAATAAGAGAGGAACAAAGTCACTGTCATCCCAGCACACCCCCGCTGGCCTGTCCCAAGGACAAAGCACTGTGGAGAGCCCCCTTTGGGACACAGGACCAGACACCGTGTCTGTATAACCTGCCGCGGTCTGCTGGATGGGGCCATCCCAGGCCATCAGGCTAAACCTGGGACTCCAGTGATCTGGAGGCAGGCTTCCTGCCTTCTACCCAGCACTGATTTCTCTCTCAGGTGATCCCCTGTCGCTGCAGTGCAGGGTGAGGAATCACCACCTTGTCCCATCTCACTGCTAACATAGTCTCTGTCAACATCACAACTACAATTTATTGATGAACTGTTCTACACCACCACAGCTTCCACAGATTTCTACTCCCTTCCCTTTTGCTCTCCCTTTCCCAGAGAGAGCTACGTGCTGCACACTTCAAGCAGCAGCTTCCAAAACCCCCTTCTGCTTTCTGGAAGCTCTGAAGATCAGAGCATTGCAGACAGAAGTACACCTCAGGCAGAGCAGCAGCACAGCAGTGTACTGTTTTGTTTCCCAATACCAAAACGTGCCTTTTTTATAGGTCTCAAGTTTTGGTAGAGCTGCACAGTGCAGCTCCAGGGTCCTGTTCCCAAGATGAAATGGTGAAAAGAGAAACTCCCTTGGGACAGCAGGTTTGTCCACCACTGCAGTATGAGCTTCCACCTCTGTCTCCCCTTTTCACATCAATTATAAACAGTCATGGGATTGCTTTGGTTGGAAAAGACCTCTAAGATCACTGAGTCCAACCATCAACCTAAGACCACCATGGCCATTAAACCATGGCCACACATTTCTTGAACACCTCCAGAGACAGCAACAGCAATACCACCCTGGGCAGCCTATTCCAATGTCTGACCACTCTTGTAGCAAAAAAAAAGTTTTCCTCATATCCAACCTAAACCTCCCCTGGCACAATTTCAGACCATTTCCTCTCATTCTATCACCTGATACTAGGAAGAGGAGACCAACCCCCACCTCACTCCAACCTCCTTCCAGGGAGTTGTAGAGAGCAATGAGGTCTCCCCTCAGTCTCCTCCAGACGAAACATCCCCAGTTCCCTCAGCTGCTCCTCACCAAACCTGTTCTCCAGACCCTTCACCAGCTTTGTTGAACTTCCCTGTACATGCTCCAGCACCTCAGTGTTCTTCCTGTAGGAAGAGCTCCAAAACTGAACCCAGTTTTCAAGGTGCAGCCTAACCAGTGCCAAGTACAGGGGCACACTTGCTGGCCACACCATTTCTGATCCAGACCAGAACATTGGTGGCCACCTTGGCCACCTGAGCACGCTGCTGGCTCATGTTCAGATGGCTGCTAACCGGTGTCCCCAGTGCCTTTTCTGCTGAGCAGCTTTCCAGCCACTCTGCCTCAAGCCTGGAGCATTGCCTGGGGTGGTTGTGATCCAAGTGCAGGACCCAGCACTTTGTTAGAGCTCATACAACTGACCTCAGCCCACCAATCCAGCCTGTACAGTTTATTTATTTATCAAGAACCCTCTCTACATCTTATGTCCTGCTCAAAGGCCAGTTTTTCAGAAAAAAAGGCAGACTGCATCACTGGATCTCACCTGTCAGCTTTCCTAGGACCCTTGCAAGCAACTGCAGCCCACCTGCAACCTGGTGTAGTGGAAGGTGTCCCTGCCCATGGGGGATGTGGGGTTGGAAGTAGATGAACTTTAAGGTCGCTTCCAAAGCAAACCATTCCATGATTTCATAAATTCCCTGCTAGCTTCCCTCAAAGCTGTACTAACTCCAAGGAAAGGCTTTTCCTGATTTTCAGTGTGGGCAGATGGGGAATACCAGGCTGCAGGCTTTCAGGGATGGTCACAGAGGTGTAGGATAGAGAGCAGCTCTTCTGTTAGAACACTGCCAGAGTTTGCACTGTTTTCTGTTGTCCTCATCTGGCTATACCTGCAGTTTTCCCTTTCCTTTTGACACATTACCTCACATCCTGTGCTGCCAGGGACAACAACATTGGTTAGGGTCTTTGCTCTTTCTGCTTCTACCAGGACATTTCATCACAGTAAATGATGGCCCCCACTACACAGTAGCTCCTCAGCAGCAGAAGGCAAGGCTCACTGGCTCTGTGACCAGCTGCTTCACAACAATATGGTTTAGAGTGAACCTTGTAGAGTAGGGATATCGGTTGGACTTGGTGATCCTGAGTGTCTTTGCAATCTGAGTGATTCTGTGATGTTCACTTACCACAAGTTCAGGTTTAGAGTTGCAACTGTGCCCTGGTAGGACATTTTCTCTGGGTACCACAGAGACAAATGATGTCCCTGCTATTAATGCACTCCTGCTTTCTCCAGTCTCTGCTACAGGACCTCAGGCATTGTCACTACCCTGTGCAGTCATTACTCCTACCAATAATTCCAACTCATAGAGATTACTGTAGTAACTGAGGAGTCAAGCCAGAGAAATAAGCACATTTTCAAATAATTCACCTCCACAACCAGCCTCTCTCCCACACTCCTCTGTACAGTCCTGTCCCACTGCTCCCACCAGAACATAACAGACCCCTGGTACCACTGGCACCTTGAAAAGGTATCCTCATTCCCTCCTTTTTCATAGACATTGGATGTGTCTAGATTGTATGCACTTGTTCTAGCTTTCAACATCCAATTTAAACAGAACTTTGTCTCTACCTGCCTTCTGTCACTTGTAGCTCAGAAGCTTTCATCCTGACGATGTATCCCTCTGAGCACAGAGCTCTTCTGCAGTTCTCAACATCCCTTGTTCTGCAGTTTAAAGGCTCTCCTACAGCTATGAATGAGTGAGTCTCAGCAGGTCAAGATTTAGGCAGAGGCCAGCCTTTCTGCACAGCTTCCTTCTGCTTTCAATGAATTAGCCTACTCTCCCTCATCCATTTTCCCAGTCACCTATAGAGTCATTTGCTCCTTCAGCTCTGATCTTCAACCAAGTGTGCTGACTGTTGAGGTCTTACCTAACAGCTTAAGGTCTAGCTCCAGTTTCACCCCAATGCAGGCACAGCCTACAGCTGCATGACCTCCCTGACTGATCTGTTCCCAAGAGCATTGTCCCAATCCATAGCACCAGCCACTGCTTATCCTTAAGCACTACCTTAATGCCTTTGCTCCACAAAGAACTTCACAGTGTCTAACAAAGGCTGTCTACGACAATAAAGAAATTCATCACTGAGTATCACATCTTGAACTTACAGTCTGGATTGGAAGGTCATCACCAACTGAGATGGCTATGAAGGGCTTTGGAACCACTAAAGACCCTGGCAGTCAGCTTCCATGGTTCCTTAGTATAGACCCAGTAATGTGAATTCAAGGGGACACAACCTCAGCACTGCTAGGAACTGAGACACCAGAGAGCAAATCAAGTGAAGGACACTTTGTGAGCAGCCCAGGGCCCAACAAGCTGTTCCAGCAGAGACAGCACCCAAGGAAGAGGTGGGTACAAGCAGGTACGAGCACAAAGCACCACTTACTCTAAGATGTTCTCCTGGGGACCAGATGTTTTAGAGTAGGCACTCAGAGAACCAGGGTGAGGTCTTATATTTCAGTACTCTCAACAGACTATCTTCACGGTTTACAGACAGAAACTGCTATCTGACCACAAACAGACCTTCCTCTTTCTCCCACATGACCTTTGTTTCCTTTGATAAGAGACCATGTGAAACTCTTCTGGAGTCCAAGCAGACCACCTAAGCAGCTCCCCCTTGCCCACGTGCCCACTGTCTCCTCCACAATGACCTGTGAGTTAGTTGAGACGTGACTTCCATCACGTTTCTGTTTTTTCCCATGGGGTCCTGAATCCAGCAGATTGAATTTCAGTTTGCCTGTGGCAGACCAAGTCTGCTACCCCTGCTAAATACCTTCGGCAGGGATTCCAACTAATCCAAACTCTATTTAAATACCTAACTATAGAAACAATGACAAGTAAGCTTGGTTTGGCTAGAAGAGACTCAGTGCACTGTGAGGCAGCCAAGTAGAAAGACAATAAAAGGCAACTTTCTCACGAAAGAAGAGCATGGAAACAGAACAGCCATGAGCAGGGAGGCCAGATCACATGGGAGAAAAGCCTGGTTTTACTGCATGGTCCACTGCAGACCTCTGTTCCAAGCCAGCAGTGCTTGGCACAGCAGGTCAAGCCTGGGGAACAGGGTGAGGAACACCACTGATGGTTGCTAGTCACACATCTTCACAAAGGGTGGGAATGCAGCATGCAGATCTCACAGGGAGGGACACAAGGACTGGTCAAAGCAATCACAAAGTGCTCAAAAAGACAGGTATGCTTCAGTGTGGAGAGCTCTGAGAACTGAGGACTGTCAGCAGAAAGATATGAGAGCTGGGAACAGCAAGGACTTAGGTCAAGTAAGCAGCCTTTCAGCAGATCAGGAGTGTCACAGGTGCTGAGCTGGCAGGAAATTAAATGAGACTAAATGTGAAGGAAGCCAGGTTTAATGGTCAGGTCTGAGTTTATCAAGTAGGGCGTGATCTGAGGAGCTCAGCGATGCCAACTGAAGATGGCAAGAAGAGTGGAGACAAGACAAGAAGCAACAGAGAAGGGGCAGAGGGCATTTCTCCAGGTCCCATGTGCTGTTGGCCTGTGACTTCCTGCAACTCTTACCTCAGTGTGGGCTTTGGTGTGCTGTGCACACTCTCATTGTCCTCAATCTCTGGGCCACTGTCACTGTTGTTGCACTCTTCCAGGCTGTCATAGAGCAACCCCAGGTCTTCTTCCACCTCCTGGGTCTGGTCTACCGGGTCAGAGTCCAGGACCTGTGGAGCCAAGCCCAGAGAACAATGAAGAGATATATGGAGTCAGCTACATCCCAGATCAGACACACACAAACTCCCTCCCAGACATGGGGCACCTATGGCACTTTTCCACTTCAGGGAGCCAGATCCAGGCTGTGGAAGAAGCGAGTGACACTGTCATTAGGCCAAATGATTATGTCATGAGCATGGCATCCAAAGGAGTCTCATACACTCATCATACCTACTGAGAGTTAAAGAGTCCTGGGAGAACCTCCACTGGCAACACTGCACATTCAGTTCAGGTGCCCAGCCAAGCCCAGCTATCCCCAGGCTCGTGTTAGCCTGCTCGCAGTCACAAACAGGATTGCTTCCAGGGCAGAGCCAGCATGTGACAGCAGCTTTCTCTCTGTGGCCCCTCTCCCCAGGAGGGAAGGTATTTTTTTGATTTGAGCATGAGGCTCAGGGCAGCCTTGGAAAAGCCAAGGCCCAGTCTGTGTCGTACGTCATACCACCTTTGGTAACACCCCTGAGTATTTGCAGGCCATGCCCAGGGCTCCCAGTGACTGAGAATCAGCACTCTGATACCTATGCCTCTGCAGGAGACTGCCAGGTGGGGCAGCCTTCCCAATTCTTACCTCCTCTGTCACTTTAAACCTCTTCAGCAAAGCCACAAATTTTTGTTTGAAGTTTGGTTGCTAAAAGAAACAAGGGGAAAAAAAAAAATATCAGCAAAATGATCAAACCACGTTCTGAGATGACTAACAAATGTGCTGTTGGCTCCTTTAGGGGTCCATAGTCCTAAGCTCATCTCCCTTGCTCTTTCCAGTTGCTGCAGGATTTGGACTAAATGTGGACTCTGCAAGAAGTGGCTGTATCTGGGCATGAGGGAGGGCGTGAGGACTCGGACTCTGCTAAAGCTGAAGTAGCACTTTCTCTCCATTTAGTTCCCCTTTCTCCACAGACCATCTGGTTGAAGAATGCTGCCTTCAAGTAAGATAACATAAGGAACAAGCTCAGGAAGGTGTCCAGGGCCCTTCAGGTTTGAAGCAGATGGGGATAAGGAGATGCTCAGAGAGCAAGGGGCTGGGCTGGGCAGGCAGCTTTTCCTTTCTGCCAATGGGCGGAGGAGCTGCTAACAGTTCACCCTTCCCTGCACCAAGCTTACCTTTCCTTAGAGAGGGGAAGAGAAGGTGTCATGCTTCATCAGCAAGTCAAAACTGTGTTGCCCACAGATGACCACTGATACGAAGCCAGACTAACCCAGTGCAGACCACAAGCTAGGGTACAGCTCTGAGCAGCAAACATTAATGGCAAGAAGCTGGTCCCTTCTCAAAGCCAAGGGCTCTCCCTCTGTTCTGTAGCAGTGCCAACACCCCTGCTTCCAACCTCCCTTCCTCCCTGCAGGGAGCGGAGGAAGTGAATCCCTTCCATCCCTTTGGTCAGGTAGTAAATGCTGATGTTACTCTGGTCATTGAGGTGGTTCGGATCATTTTCCTCCTAGCCTTCTTGGTTTTCCTCAAGTCATCCTCTTCATCAAACAGATCCTGCAAGCAAAAGGTCACAGCACATCAGAGCAACATCTCCTCAAAATTCCCTGCCCTGCACCTGCCCCTCATTTTGTAAAGTGTTGGTCTACTCTGTTCCCATAGTCTTGCTTCTTACTTCTGTCTCCCTCTATGCAGATTTCTCTCTCCTTAGCACTGTCTCCCCCTAGACCTTTTCCAGTGCCTTTGCCTACAGGTCCCTCCCAGAGGGACAAGTACCAGCAAGATTCAGAGGAGAGACAGCAGCTTTCTGAAGCTGTCCTGGTTACAACCTAAAACTCTTCTCTGCATTCACCAGCATCCCCATGACCCATGTGCTGTTCTCCTGCTCTCTCCTCTCCAGGGTCAGCTCAGAGGGCACAGCATCTGGGTTCACAAGAAGTGTTCTTCCAGGGATCAGACAACAATACAGCAGCTTCTAGAGACATGAGGCCCTGAAGTGTTAACCTGGCAGGGTAGGACAGGTAATATGGAAGATCCTGAATGGAGGTCTGTCCCTGTGCCTGATCAACATGCTACTACAAGTCTTTTTTGGCCTCCGCTCTAAGCAGCACAAGAGGACAACAAAGAGCAGTGGCACAGCTCAAAGGGCTAGGCTGGCTCTGCCACTTCTAATAATTTTCAGACACAGACTGTACTTATTCCTAAAACCTCTTCTCTGTCAGAGGGAGGGCAGCCTCTAGCCTCTTATCACAGGGAGATGGGAGAGAATCATGGTGCAAGATGGAGAAGATTCACCAGGAGTTTTATGCAGCAGGCTAGACAGCCTCCTCTTCTCCAGACAATAATCCCAGCTTCCTCAGCCACCCCTCACCAGATCTGTTCTCCATCTAGACCCTTTTTCTGGACATGCTCCAGCACCTCAATGTCCTTGTGGTGAAGGGCTCAAAACTGAACCCAGTGTTGGAGGTGTGGCTTCACTAGTGCTGAGTACAAGGGCACGATCACTTCCCTAGACCTACTGGCCACGTCATTTCTGATCCAGACCAGGATGCTGTTGGCCTTCTTGGCCACCTGTGAAGCACACTGCTGGCTGACGTTCAGCTGGCTGTCAACCGGCACCCCCAGGTCCTTTTCCACTGGGCAACCTTCCGCCCACTCAGCCACCCCAGGCACATAAGCCACCTTGCCAGGCCTCCCTTACCTGACCCTGCACAGCATCATCGCTAGCCTCCTGCTCCGACGAGAAGCTGTCGTCCTCTTCCTCAGAGTAGTTATCAATGTCTGGGGAGCGATCTGAAAGCAGTGCAGATGCCACAGCTAAGCACGGCGCCTGTCATGGCCCCACTGAAATGACTGGCACTGCTGGCGGGCACGTGGGGACGCAGGTCGTCACCACTGCCCTGTAGCAGATGCTAGCTCTCAGCTCTGTGAGGAGTGCCAACACACCTGAAGCTTTGATTTTAGGACCTGAGGGGACGTTCCCATCCTCATGATCAATGGGCTGACTGGACAAAGAGTAGATGCTGATTTCAGCCACTCGGATGTTCACGTCCTTCATGTTGCTGTGGAGACCCAGAAGCTGCCCACCATCTGTTGGGTGCTGCATCACCTAGGCAGACAGACAAGCCTCCTAAGAGGGTGGCAGCCTACCTCCTCTGTCTTACAGGCAGCCAATGAGCCACAGCACCCAGTGCCTGCCAGCTCCCTCCCAGCATCGGCACAGGAAGGTCATGCGGAGCTGCCCCTCTGTTCCCAACACCCTGTACCTCAGCCATGTTAATGATGCCCACTGCAAGGGTCTTGTAGCCCAGGATGGTGCGGTTCTTGTACCTCTTCCTCCGCTGCAGCATGATCTGGAGCTTGTTGCCATCTCTCTTAAGGAAGTGTGGGTACTGGGAAAGGGAAGCACAGGAAAGATGGCAGAGAGCTTAGCATGACACACAGGTAGAAAACTTGTGCTGATGAACAGCAGGATTTGACATGCTGAGTTTTGAGGTGCCTCTCAAAGGCCACCTACGTTCTGCATCATCCTTCAAACCCCATGCCCTGCAAAACAACCCCCAGAGCAATGGAGCAGCTGGCCAGCAGCAGGAATCTATACTGTTATGATCTGAGCATGGGCAACCACAGGGGGTCCCTCCTCAGAAGCTGAGCCCCCAAAGCTGTGCTTGCTGAGAAATGCCAGGTGAGGAGAATGACAGGGAGCCCAAGGGACCAGGCAGCACAAGGTACCTGCAGTGAGAAGGTCAGCTCCAGCTCAGTCTCCATGAGGCCACCGGGTGGGAGGATGTATTCATTCGATCTCAGGACTCGCTTTGAACCCTACAACAAGATTGGTAGATGCACACAGCTAAGCTGAAGCATCTTGGCTCTCTTGGTTGCAGGGTGGCATGACTCTCAGACCTCCCAAAAGGCCTGTGCCCACAGGACTGTGAGATCAGCTCCAAGTATAAAATAGCCTATGGTGGTTCCTCATTCTTGCCCACCTCCCTGTGAATGGGCCAGGAAGCTGAAACACTGATTATGGGAGACAAGACGACAGGAACAGCTTTTCTGACCTACAAACCAGTTTTCACTGTTTTTGTGAATGCTCCTTAAACTGTGAGCTAGTGAGTAGATGGATCAAAGCTAACCAAGTAGATGCAGAAGGCCAAAGGAACTGAGTCCCATCTTACATATGTTGCCCCTTCCCAGTACCTCACTGCACCCCTACTCCCTTCCCTTGGATCCTGACAGATGCTGTGAACAGCAGGATCCTAAGTTGGCTGTGGCCAGAGACCCTTCAGCAACTTAGACAAAGCCTAGATTTGGCTAGTTAGGTGAGGTTAGAGTCTTGGAGAGGTTAGAGACCCCAGCTCTTCATCTCCACTGCAAATAGGACAGCAGCCCCAGACATTGTGACAGGAGTATGCCGGTGGCATCATAAAAGGACCAGAGCTATATCTGCTCTGCAATCACAGAATGGCGGTGGGCACAGGGGTGTTTCAGTGCCCAGAGAACACCAAAGCAGCTTGCTGATGGGACCTCCAGCAGGTTCCTCAAGCCTGGATGGTGCTGTTTCAAGGCCTTTTCTTGCACCTGTGGCTGGTGTTACCTATGCTAGCAAGGGAAAAAACAACCACTCTATGGAAGGCAGGCGAGAGAGGCCTCCCCATTTTGCAGTCATGCAGCATTATAGTTCTCACCAGCACCCGAGCAAAGACAAACTCTAGCAAAACCCTCCCTTGTGTCTCCAAGAGGCCCAGTCTGAGCTGCCTGAAACATGTTTCCAGTAACTGTGCCAGCAGTGAGGCT
Source organism: Ramphastos sulfuratus (assembly GCA_013399055.1). Classification (NCBI taxonomy): domain Eukaryota; kingdom Metazoa; phylum Chordata; class Aves; order Piciformes; family Ramphastidae; genus Ramphastos; species Ramphastos sulfuratus. Next base: position 35,566 of record WBNM01029028.1, on the reverse strand, counting down.
TTCCTGTGAAAGGTCTTCCTAAAGAAGAAAACAAGCAGAGGCGGAGGCTCATCCCCTTCACCATCTGTGAGCTTTCCTGGCCAAGAACACGCCAACTCTTCCTTCCTGAGCTCTTCTTTAATGAGAAATTATAGGTGGTCACCATAAAATGGTGACCACTCACTTTAGCACATTTGAGGTTATCCACCAAAGATCCTTTCTTTCATCAAAAAAGCCAACACCCACTGTTGCAATTATTCTTCTTAAAGATGCTATTTCTGAGGACAGAGCTTCAGCAAAGGAAAGATGAGAACAGCCTGGGTGGTGTGTCCAACAAGTGACTGGTTCATAAACATTGCTGTCCCATGTGTTACTGTCCTCACTATGGAAGCTATACAACCAGTACCAACTCTAGGCTGTGGCCCTCAGTGAAACCCCAGTGCATGCCCACATGGCACTGTAAGGACTAGGACAAAGAATGGTAGGGGTTGGAAATGACCTCTACAGATCATAGAGTCCAACCCCACCTGCCAAAGCAGGATCACCTAAGGCATGTCACACAGGAACAGATTCAGATGAGTCTTGAAAGTGTCTAGAGAAGGAGACTCCACAACCTCTCCTAGCAGCCTGTTCCAGTGCTCCAGCACTCGCAACAGCAAAGAAGTTTTTCTTCATGTTGACGTGGAATTTTCTTGTGTTCCAGTTTGTGCCCACTGCCCTTTGTCCTATAACAGAACACCACTGAACATTGGTCTGTTCTTGACACCTACCCTTCAGATATTTATAAACATTAGCATGGAGAAGACTGAAAAGGAATCTTATTAAACAGCCCCAGGTCTCTCAGCCTTTCCTCATAAGAGAGACGTTCCAAAGACATTCATGAGCCAGGCTGAAAGGAGCAGCAGCAGAGCTCAGAGACCCCTGAACAGCAACAATTTTTATGTTTGGGACAGTTCTGTATGGGTGCAATGACCTAGCAGGCTGCATCCTGGCTGAACCCAAGTCCTAGGAGATATCTAGGGCTCATGTGAAGAGAGAAAGATCGTAGTGTCTAAGCTTAGCCAGAGGACTAGCTCCCAGGGTACCATGGAGCATAGCACTTAGGGTATGGGATAAAAAAAAGGTCTAGACACTGTACTGCTAATACATCACAGGATCATGAAATGCCAGGTTGGAAGGAACCCCAAGGACCATCTGGTCCAACCTTTCTACGTAATAGTATAGCTGAAGTGTGATGGCCCACCACCCTGTCTTGAAGTCTTAAAGCTGTCCATTGTAGGGGAATCCATACATGAGGTACAGTCCTCTCAGCAACATAACTAACTAAAGCTCAAGGTCAGCCTGCTAGGTGTGCCAGGTTCCATTAAATGGATGGCACTCAGCATACCCAGCAAGAAACACTGATCACCTTCAGGAGCAAACCACAACCCACCAGAAACTAGCAGTGCTCCAATGAAACAGTTTAGAAACTGGCAGCTGGGGAGTTTCTATTTGCTGATCAGCTACAGGCAGTTAAGATTTGGGATTTCTAGTAAGGCCAACACAAACCTCAGGAGATTCCATAAAGGCAAAAATCAAACTACTTCTTTCCTAGGACATCCCACAACTTATCTGCTAAGGAAGAGCCCCAAACAGCAAGACAGGCTTTGCAGAAAGGGACAAGGGGGATGCTGGGGGGACATCAAGATGCCTCTACATCAGCAGCATGTCCTGTTGGCACAATTACACTGATCTCAGCCTCAGCAAATATGAAAGCAGAGAAGAGGGATTCCTCCTCTCTGTGCAGCACTAGAGACACCAGTAGCATGGGCTCCCCAGTACAAGACATTGACAGACTGGAGGAAGTCCAAGAGATGACACCAGGATGGTCAGAGGCTGGAGTACAGGACATACAAGGAGGGCTCAAGTGAGCTGGGTTTGTTCAGCTGGAAAAAGAGAGAGTGAAGGGGTACTTTACTGATGCCTACAGACATTTAGTAGGAGAGTGCAGAGATGACAGAAGTGAACTCTGAGGTGCACAGGGACAGAGTGAAAAGCCACAAGAATGGACTGAACCACAGGAAATTACCAGTAGTTGCTAAGATTTTTCTTTTCTTCCTCTGAGTGTGGTCAAACCTTGGACACAGAACAGACCTTGAGAAATTAAAACCTTAAGTGGACACGGCCTTGAGCTCCTGACATTGCTCAGCTGTTCTGCAATTGGAATCATGTCAAGGAAGACAAATTTCTCAACAGAACAGTGCAGCATCACCATCAGGAAAACGTAGCATCACCCTGTTACAGTGACGATCACAGCTGACAAAGACTGTCAAAGAAGTGAAAAACAGTAAGGAGAGGTTGTGGTCACAGACCTTCACTGCCTAATAGACTGAAAACATACAGGAGCTCTCACTGCTATACAGAGGTGCATGATCTGTAGAAAGATAGAATACCAGGTTAGATAGATAGATAGACAAACCAGGTTGGAAGGGATCTCAAGGATCACCTGATCCAAACCTTTTGGACAAAACCACGGTCTATATAAGATGGCTCACCACCCCATTGAGCTGTTGGGGACTTTAACATTTCCCAGGGGAGAATTCCAATGGCTGATGCCCAGGTCTAGTTTGCAAGGTAAACCTCCCTCAATTTCAGGTATAAATCTGTCCTGATGGTTCTGGTTAAAATGAAGAAACGAGGTTAGAAGAAACCTGGAAAAGGAGAGAACTAACATAGTTTAGAAGACCAGGCCAAGGGAGACAGCAAAGCACCACACAGCTATAAGTGCATGAATCATACGAGATTACCTGGTTGTAAAAGACCTTAAGGTCATTGAGTCCAACCATAACCTACCATCTTCCTGTACACATCTGTTAGGTCATGTCCCTAAGCTCCTCATCCAAACACCTCCAGGGATGGTGACTCTACCACTTCCCTGCGCAGCCTGTTCCAGTGCCTGATGACCCTTTTACATTGGAGATTAGGAAAAATTTCTTCACCAAACCTCCTGGAGTGCAACTTGAGGCCATTTGGGGAGAGAACAGCCCATTAAGCACCATCAGCACATTTAGGGGATGACAGAGATTGCTCAGGCAAGACAGGAAAATCCTACAGACAGAGGCAAACGAGCTGCTCAGTCTGGCCCAATCTGCAGCACACGCTCTGGTTCACTATGTAGGGGCTTCCAGCACCATCCCTCTAAAGCAGCACCAAGGGCTGACCCTGAGTCACGAGCCACATCCTGCAAGCAGTGGCAGGAGGATTTGCATACCTCCCACAGCACCTGTCACAGAAGCTGAAAGTTCTGCAAGTGCTGGAGCTTGTTTTCTTCTTTGTTTGACTGCTTCCTCTACTCACAGCTCAAGAGTATGTGTTTCTAAGTTACAGTAACTCTCTCTGCTGAGAGAGAGCATCGTCTTTCCCTTCACACTATCTTCAGCTACAGTGCTATGGCAGGTATCTGACTACGTATCTAATGCCATGATGAACAATACACAGAAGGAAGGACTCTAACATATTCAGGCTGTTAAACAAGGGATAAAAGCTTAAACCCACTTGTGATATGATAGTAAGTTCCCTTTTTCACACTAGTTCAGGCTTCACCTCACTGCAATCACAGAATGGTAGTGGTTGGAAGGGACCTCTGAAGATCATCGAGTCCAACCCCTCTGCCAAGGCAGGTTCATCCAAAGGAGGTCACACAGGAACACATCCAGGAGGGTTTTGAATGTCTCTAGACATGGAGACTCCACCACCTCTCTGGGCAGCCTGTTCCAGTGCTCTGTTGCCCTTAACTTAAGGAAGTTTCCCCCTCATGTTTAGATGGAATTTCCTGTGTTCAAGATTGTGCCTGTTACCCCTTGGCCTGTCACTGGGCACTGCTGAAAAAAGCCTGGTCCTATCCTCCTGACAGCCACCTTTTCAGTATTCCTAAGCATTGATGAGATCCCCTCAGTCTTCTCTTTTTCCAGACTAAAAAGACCCAGTTCTCTCAGTCTTTCCTCACAAAAGAGATGTTCCAGTGCCCTCACCATCTCTGTAGCCCTTTTCTGTAGCCTCTCCAACAAGTCCCTGTCCTTTTTGAACTGGACAGTCCAGAACTGGACATGGTGTTGCAGATGTGGTCTTATCAGGGCACATTCCACATTTGGAAGCCCCCTTTTAAGACCAGAAGAGCATTGTGACTGTGAGATCAGATATTCTAGACAGGTTTACACTACCCTTTGGGTCACATACACTCACTGAGCAGGTTGTCCTGCCAGCACTGGGGCTGTTGTCTTGGCATCAGCCCCACTCAGACAGAGTCAGAGCTTTGTTTCCATACGATCTGTCCTTCAAAGCTGCAACTTCCTAATAGGAAAACTTGCTTAACCCAACAGAGGCACTACTGAAATGAGAGAAAACAGAGCTCCTCTTTCCACTAGTCCTCAGCTCCCCCCTTGGAACTTACAGCTCCTCCACAAATTACATGCATCAGCTGTTTCCATCCAAAAGATGGAGATGGCAGCATTCACTGGGCAGCCTTCAAACAGCTTCTTTCTAGCATGACTCATCTGTTACCTAGGAGAGGAGCATGAGGGATGGATACATTTGAGACCATTCTGTGGGCAGGCTGCACTGAAGCTGCCTTCAGCTTCCATCTGCGTTCCATCCAGGAAGGCTCAGCAGTTTCCAACCCTGTCAGGCAAGTGGAAGCAACCTGGAGAGGTTCACAAATCCACCCAACTCCCACAATGATTGTCAAGCCACAGGGTAATGTGGACAGAAGGATTATCCTTCAGTTTCCTTCAGCTTTGCAGGGAGCCTACACCAGCATGAAGCCACAGGAATGTAGCCACACAGAGTGGAGGGGACTATGTTTCAATTAAGACCCTGAATGAAGCCTCCATTCCCTCTTTACAGTCCCTGTGGCCTCCAACAGTCACTGCTAAGGTCTGGCAATTTCTTTTGCAAACAGTGCAAGGCTAGTATGTGGCCAGGATGGAAGTGGCCTGTTAGAGCTGGAGTTCCCCTGTACAGCCTCTTTCACAGTCTCACATTTGCAGTGTCTGGGAGAGGAATTAGCTGAGGACAGACATGCTCAAGACATGGGAGCCCCAGAATAAAGAGGGTTGCACAGAAGCCAAACATTTGCCAGTTCAGAGAAGCATAGACAGGTTAGGCTGACAGCGCAGGAAGCACAAGGAGCCAGGGATCAGCTTAGCCATCCCAGTCACACAGGATTGATGGCCTCTAACTGGTTCCCATCCCCCCAGTCCTGTGCTGCTGTCACCTGTGGCCCAGCATAGATGACTCAGGCATTTCCAGGAGTCACGTTGTTCCCCTGCTAAAGCCTGCACCAAAGGGACACAGGTCGTGGGGCTAGAAGCTCAGTGCTTCCAACTCTCTTGAATGGCACAACAGACACTGATGGAAAGGCCACCAAAGCAGGACACTCACTGAGCGTGTGGACTGCAGCATTCTCCTGGCCATGGCTTTCACACATTTTGCCTTCGGTCCCTTCAGGGCGAGTGAATCAGGTCTGCCATGAAGGCAAACCCTGGCTCCCAGAGCTTCACTAATACTACAGCTTCCAGCACTAATCCAGGATATAGATCCTAATGTGTGTGTGTGTGGCATAAAGAGCTCCGTGAGAGTGCAAAGCTGCTGAGCTCCCGCCCCCATGATGCTTTCGAAGGGATCAGCAGCTTGTCTGCCAGCTGACAAGAACGAAGGAAGGACACTAGCATTCCAGCTGGGTTAAGGGCAGCTGTGGTGAGGACAGCATACTCAAGAGGCATCTTGCTTCCATGCTGTCCTTTGACAAGCAGAAACGATGTGCCTGCACCCAGAGAGACCCATCTCTTCATCACTAGCTCCAGAGAGGAAGGGAGGGAGGATCACATATATCAGGATGTGTGCAAATTCCCTACTCCCCTGTTGGCAAAGATCCTCCTTCCTCTCCTCTGCCTGACTCAGAGTAGAGCCATCAGGTCTAGTTGAGATGCACAGAGCAACGGAAGGGACAGCAGATGCAGCAGTGAGCTCACACAAGGTGCAAATGTCGGCAGAAGTCATGCACAGAGCCGCTGAGCCCTTGCCCTCCCTCCCCACCCTCCACTCCCCAGGGAGTGGAAGGGGATGGAGGACACTGCCATAAACCACCCAGCCCTGAGCTTGTCTGAAGGGTGAGGAATGGTGCGGCAGGGAATGACAAGCTCCCAACAGCAGCTTGAGAGGAGGGCCTTGGCTGAGGCAGGCAGGGATGCAAGGCACACACTGCCCGGTACAGAGGCCTCACTGAATTCATCCCAGCACCAGACAGCTTGCTGCAATCTCCAGGGAATCATTCCCACCTGCATGAGAGCCAAAATCTCCCCAAGGCTACTAACCATGACAGAAGCGAGGGGTTGGCACGATGCAAGGGACATGCAGACCAGCACTTCACAGAATACAAGGATGGGCTTGCTGCCATCAGGCAGCATCAAGGAAAGGAGCCTACCTGAATCTTCACAGCGATAAGCACAGAGCTCAGCTCTTTGTCCAGCTCTTTCAGCACTGTGAGTTTCTTCAGGCGCAGACTGCAGAGCCTGTAAGACAGAGAGAATTGGACACATTCAGGTACCACCATCCCTGGGGCCCTGCCACATGGTACCTGGTGCTCGGAAGGCAGCCTGGATTCTTGGCCCAACTGCAGGCACAAGCTTGGCCAAGGAACACTGGCATTCACGTGCCACTGAGACAGCCCATTGGGGAAAAAAAAAAAAAAAAGAAAGAAGGAAAATTAACAGAGCTAAAGCAGGCTTAAGGGATTAGCATGCAACAGGAAGTCCAATAGCAGGCCATGTGGTAAGGACATCCCTTACCCAGCAGGGTTGTTGCCAGCTCTGCTTAAATCTACCTTGGCCACAGTGCTGTTTATTTATAAACCAAAGCACTTCAATCCACTCTTTTCCTGGACATGCAGCTAAGGCAAATGTTTCCATGCAGACACCACAGCTCAGCTCTTCTCTTGCACAGCACCACACAGAACTGATTGGGGAAGCTGAGAGCCAGCGGGAAGCCTCCTACAGCACTGACAGCCTCAAATCCTGGGCATTCAATAGGGTAAGTGGCAATTCCCAGGAGCCTGAGGTTGAGTGAGAAGAGCTACTTCTGCTTCTCCAAGGATTAGTCAGTGCCTGTGAGGCAGCCAGCCACTCCAACCTCCTGCCTTGCTTGCAGCAGCAATCCCATCGAGACACCACTTGGGTCAGGGAGCACAGGCCAGATGTTTTTAACTAGCGAAACTGGCACACTCCTGTTTTTCACATGCCCCACACTCACTGTCTGCATTGCAGCAGCCAGTGGCACTCGACTTTTGTGGATACCAGCATGCTGTACCTAAGATTTAGGCCACCCTTCCTGGAGAACAGATGGGATGCTCCCAAATACCTTTCTGTCTGACAAACTGTGCACTCTCAGGGCCTAATCTATTCCCTCACTGCTTTTTCAGTGGTTGTTAAGGAGGAAAAGAATCTGCTCTTGTTATGCTAACGTACACAAGAGTGCAGAACAGCCCAGAGGTGGAATGTTATCCGAAGGGAAAGACAGGCAGCCATACTGCAGGGCTGATAGCAACAGCGCCCTGCCTGCTAAAATGATTTTAGCTTGTACAGAAGGTTTGCTGGACTGTGATGGAGCCCTGCTGCTCACTTCTTTGCATTGGGATAGCAGGGTAGGGTGGAAACCAGAAGTTGGAGGGTAGTACAGGCAACCTCTACCCAGTTTTTTGCCAAATGGTCTGGATTCCTTCAGCCAAAGCCCAGGGCTACAGCACCCTAAAGCTCCCATATCCTCTGCACCCCAGCTCTGCAATCGGTGACCCCTTCTCTGTTCACCCCTCCCCTCCTAGACTCTGCTTGTGGGAAGGGCAAGATTTTATCCTGTGAGGTAAGCTTCTCACTCCCCAGAAAGGCAAGGTTTGGTGTGGGACACGGGCAGCGTGGCCAAAGACAAGGAGGGACAGCAGGGAGGCCAGGACAGAGTGCTAGCCAGAAGGATGGGGTACAACAGCTACACCAGGTGTACTAAAGAACAGCTTGCTAAGAGTTTACGCTTAGCTAACACTATCAATAACCAGTGCTGTCTTTTACCATTCCTAGACAAACCACAGAAAAGAGTAAGGCTTGAACATGTACAATGAGGACAGAACATCATCTCAAATTTTCCCTACAGCACTGATCTAGCCGTGATGGTTACCTGCACAGCAAAGTTACCCCCAAAAGATTCAAACTTCCATAAGGACATCCAGTCTTAATTTGTGGATACTGAACTTAAAACTCCATCTGGCAGTTGTTCTGGCTGTTAAAAACACACTCCTTAGCCAAATTAATCCACTCATTAGCTCCTGCGTGCTCCTCCCTGAAGCACTCAGGAGTATCAACAGTACCTGCATACAGATCAGCTCTGCCCACTCGGGCAGCTCTTTCATCTCTGGGAAGGCACTTTAAAACATCTTCCTTCTTTTTTTCTATCCTGCTACAGTTTTCAAGAGCTCTTTTAGATAGTGGGAGATCCTGTACTCTGGCCCTGGCTTCAGAGCTTCATCAAACAGTTTGGGTTGGAAGGGACCTTGAAGATCACCTAGGTCCAACTCTTCTGGCAGTGGCAGGGACACCTTCCACCCAACTGCTCAAGGTTTCATTCAACCTGGCCTTGAACAGCTCCAGGGAGGGGACATCCACAACCTCCCTGGGCAACCTGTTCCAATGTCTCAGCACCCTCACTAGAAAGAATTTCTTCTTAATATCCAGGCTAAACCTGCCCTCTTCCAGCTCAAAACTGTTCCACTTCATCCTATTAATCTTGTCAAAAGTCTCTTGCTGGCTTTCTTGTAGCACCCTTCAGGGACTGTAAGGCTGCTACAAGGTCTCCCCAGAGGCTTCTCTTCTCCAGGCAGAACAGCCCAACTCTTTGCAGCCTGTCCCCATAGGGGAGGTGCTTCAGCCCTCTGATCATCTTTATGGCCCTCCTCTGGACCAGCTTCAACAGTTCCATGCCCTCCTTGTGTTGGGGGCCCCTGAACTGGAGGCAGTACTACAGGTGGGGTCTCAAAAGAGCAGAGGGAGACAATCACTTCTCCTCCATCCTCTTTTCACACTGCAGCACTCAATCTCATTAGCTCAGGTATAGCCAGAACTCCAACCCCTGCTCAAAATAGTGCTTTCTCAAACACCACTGCCCTTCCTTCCCCTTGAGATTAGCAAGCATACTCTGGATTCTAAGTATTTATCTGCAACACAAGAACACACAGGTTTTCAAAGAGTGCTCCCTAGCAGCTCAGTTGTCCCTGATGACCCTCTTTTGATCTGTTACTTAACCAATCCCTGCGCCACCCAGATCTGTGTCACAGCTAGCTGTTTAGCTCCAGTGCTGGACAGCAATGGGTCTCATAATAATCCCTGCAGATCTCTATGGGACAGGATCAATCCACAGTGATCGGAATGGTTTGGCTTTGAACACTGCGGGCAAAACCTCACAGCAACTACCCCATGATCTTGCCCACAACTGATCACTGTATGATTCCCCCTCACCTACCCAAAAAATCAGTAACTGCAGGGGAGGAGGGAAAGTTGTAAATCTGGATCTGCTCACACATATAATAAACTAGTGTGCAGCAACTGGTTTTGAGCTGTGGAACTGCTGCAAGAGCTTCCTCTATGTGATGAGCACATGACATATGAGGAGCATCTGAGGGAGATGAAGTGGAGGCTGAGGAGAAACTTCATTGCTCTCTACAACCAGCTGAAGGGAGGTTGAAGCAAGGGGGCAGCCTCTTCTCCTTGGTGTCAAGTGACAGGACCAGAGGAAATGGTTTCAAGTTGCACCAGGGGAGGTTCAGGCTGGGTGCTAGGAAATATTTCTTCGCTGAAACATTGGAATAGTCTGCTCAGGGCAGTGGTGGAGTCACCATCCCTAGAGGTGTTCAAGCACCCTGTTGCTTAGGGACATGGTTTATTGTCAGCCCTTCAGTGCTGGGTTGAGGGTTGGACTGGATGATCTTTGAGTCTCTTCCAATTGCATATATTCTGTGATATTCTATACCACTCTGATAGCAACAGTGACTTGACATCAGCAAGGAAAATGACCTCCAATAGGACAGTTTGACAGCCTACTGGAACTTTAGGATTTCTACTCCAGTGCTGTTCATTTACCAGTGAAAGGTAATCACCATTTCACAGAATCATAGATTTGTTTAGCTTGGAAAAGACCTTTAAGATCATCAAGTCCAACTATCATACTAACACCACCACAGCCATCAAACCATGTCCCCAGGTGTCATGTCCACACATTTCTTGAACACCTTCAGGGACAGTGACTCCACTACCTCCTTGGGTAGCCTGTTTTTAATGCCTGACCATGCTTGCAGGAAAGAAATTTTTCCTCATACTCAACCTAAACCTGCCCTGACACACTCTGAGGCCATTTCCTCTTGTTCGATCACCTGACAGTAAGGAGAAGAACAATCTGAGGCCATTTCCTCTTGTTCTATCACCTGACAGTAAGGAGAAGAGATCAACCCCACTGCAACCTCCTTTCAGGGAGTTGTAGACAGCAATGAGGTCTCCCCTCAGTCTCCTCCTTTCTAGGCTAAACAATCTCAGTTCCCTCAGCCCCTCCTCACCAGACCTGTTCTCCAGACCCTTCACCAGCTTTGCTGCCCTTCTGTGGACATGCTCCAGCACCTCAAGAAGAACGCTGGAGTGAAGTGCCCAAATCTGAATCCAGTATTCAACGTCTGGCCTCACCTGAGTTGAGTGCAGGGACACAATCACTTTCCTGCTGCTGCTGGCCACACTATTCCTGATCCAGGCCAGGATGCTGGTGGCTGTCTTAGCCACCTGGGCACACTGCTGGCTCACATTCAGCTGGCTGTCAACCAGTACCCCCAGGTTCTGGTATGATCTTAAAAAATGCTGCCTTCTTTTCATCACTAAACTGCAATACTCAGTCACTCAAAACTCCCCTTCTCCTTTCATTTTTAAACATAAAACAAAACAAAGCAGAGCTCCTACTTTCCACTCCTTCTGCTTTACCTCCTTATTCAAGCTGGTACAAAGCGGGAGTACAGCCCCTACCACTGCTGCTGGCCGAGGGAAGGAAATGGAGTACCCATGCACATCCACACGTTCACACCCTGGTCGCTGCCACGTCCCCCCACTGAGGTCATCATGGAAATCACAGAATGGTAGGTGTTGGAAGGGACCTCCAGAGACCATCAGATCCAACCCCCTTGCTAAAGCAGGACCACCTAGAACAGGTCACACAGGAACACATCCAGGTTAACTTTGAAGGTCTCCAGAGAAGGAGACTTCACAACCTCTCTTATCAGCCTGATCCAGTGCTCCGTCACCCTCACAGTAAAGAAGTTTCTCCTTATGTTGAGGAGGAACCTCTGCGTTCTAGCTTATATCCATTATTCCAGCCCTGTTACCAGATGATGGTAACATCAAGAGGAAGACATGGACATACACACAAACACATGCACCCCAACAGCACCAACTCTGGCAAAGGGGCATGACAGGTACAGTCACTCAGCTTAGCTAAGCAAGCACTAAAAACGCTTGCAGCTCAGCATCAGAAGTAATCAAAGAAAGATGGGGTTGGGGCGAGAAGAGAAAGGATCAAACTCAGGAACTCACTGAGTCGACTGTTTGACAGCAGAAGAACCTCCAAAGTGAAATCTTCAATAGTGTATTCTTAGACACTGAAGTCATACTTTGAAAACACAGAATGGTAGGGGTTGGAGGAGACCTCTGGAGATTGAGTCCAACCCCTCTGGCAAAGCTGTGATCTACACTAGGTGATCCTGGCAGGGGAGCTGGATTCAATGATCTCCAGAGGTCCCTTCCAACCCCTACTGTTCTATGATTCTGTGACTTGGGGTTACACTGTACACAGTGGTGGAGCAGTAGCTTTAGAAGAACGTTTCTAGAAGCAGTTTGAGTTTCATGTAAACAAGTAACCTCTTTTTGCACAGGACACAGGACTGAGAAAGCAGAAGTGCTAAGGAGCCCATCTACTGGGTTCATACATGGAAGATGAAGGCTAGAGGGTAAAGGAAGTCAGCAATGTGGGATCTTTGACTGGCCTACCTGGTCAGTAATGGGGTTTAAAACCCTACCAGCAGGTCTCACACTTTTGAAGAGACACGTTAACATTCTTCTGCTGGCACCCTGGGCCAAGAGAAGAAATGGGTGCTTGGCTTACTGACCGCAGGTGAGTGGTGGCTCACCCTCTGGACAGGATCCTTCTCCTGAACCAATTCCTTCAAGTGGCAGCAGCCAGGATCACAGACTCACAGAACTGCAGGGGTTGGAAGGGATCTGTGGAAATTGTTGAGTCCAACTCCCTGCCAAGGCAGATTCGCCTAGAGAAGGTCACACAGGAACATGTCTGGGTGGGTTCTGAATGTCTCCAGAGACAGATTCCACCACCTCTCTGGGCGGCCTGCTCCAGTGCTCTACCACCCTTAAAGAAGTTCCTCCTTGTGTTTTTATGGAACTTCCTACGCTCAAATTTGTGCCTGTTACCCCTTGCCCTGTCATTGGGCACTGGTCCCATCCCCCTGATACCCACCCTTTAAGTGTATCCCTGTGTTTTGCCTGCAGCTCCCATGCCACCTACAAATGTCTGAGCATATCCACCTTTCCCACCACTGGCCCTCCATGCATCCTTGTCAACACCACCATCAGATGCACAATCATCAGCTAAGTTTTCAATAACAAAAGCATGCAGGGAACAGGAAAGAACACCAGTGTTGGCAGAGTATACATTACCAAGAGCAAGATGCTAACCTCAGTCAGGACAAACAGGAAGCAGCAAGAAGAAAAGAGTGTCCTGCAAGTAGGTACGTTCACCTGTCCTTGTCTTCAGGGCTGGCTGCTTGCAGCCACCCAGAGTCTTCCTCAGAGTCTTGTACTATTCCAGACAGACCGCAGCCTCTACTGAATGAGTAGAGCACATTCAACAGGACCTCAGCACTGCTGTGCTGATGCAGCACCTCGGGTCTTTTTTCATTTGTTCTATCCTCACAGAACAGAAAGTCCACCCCAACAGCCCTCACCATGCTGATCTGACTGGGCAGTCCATTCTTAACCGCACTAACCACCACCATCCCACTGTGCATGCACATTTAATCAGGCACGTCTCGCTCCAATCAAGCCCTTAGAAATGTGCCTCACTCTTTAATCTCTGGGCAGATGATCTGAGAACAGCTTGAGCTTGGTGAGCAATTTCCTCCTGAGCTTGCTGCAGCCAGCTGCTCTACACACGCAAAAGCAGCTTTCTCATCGCAAGGACCGGCTCTGCCCAGGAGCTCTGACTGCCACCCAGAGGCTTCCCAGGAACAGCTTGCTCTCCACCACCAGCTCTTGGCACTCCTCTCTGCTTAGATGTGTGCGCTTCATAGCATTGTACTACCACAGCCACTCAACGGATGCACAGAAAAGAGCAGGTCACACCCCAGAAAGATAAAACAGCCAGTGAAAGGCACTAGGGTGGGTTAAATGCACCTACAAGATAAAGAGGATCAGAGAAAGGACAAGACCATGTGCATCTCAGCCAGCACAGGCAACTACAAGTGACCACCAGCAACAGCTATCAGAACTACTTACTACCCTGTGTGAGAGCAGTCAGGTGTCAAGGAGGATCAAGCACTGTCAGGCAACGGATCATAGAATCACAGCCCTTGGAGTCCCGGGGGACACTAAGTCACCCATGGGACAGTGATGAGCTCCTGTGGTCCAGGCAGCCAGTGCACCCTGAGGTGCATTAAGAAGAGTGCGGTCAGCAGGTCGAGGGAGGTTCTCCGCCCCTTCTACTCTGTCCTAGTGGGACCACGTCTGGAGTATTGTGGACACTCTTGCCAACGTGGCTGGTCTAACTGAGAGCAAAGAGCAGCTGCTACTATGGTGCCAGGTCTTCCCTGCACCACAAACTCCCAAGAAGGGTTAGTGCTGCCTGAACTGAGCGATTTTGATGCTCGTGAGGCCTCCCTGCACCCTCCTTAAACCCAGTAAGGCAGGTTTTTGTTTAATTTTATTCTCCTTCTCTTCCATAAATACTAAAAGAAGCTGCCCAGCAGGTTGAAAAGCTAAAAGAAAAGACTAAGTTGCTCTTGGGAACTGCATGTTTTCCAACAAAATTCTTTTCCTGCCAACATTTAATCTGAGTCAAGCCAGATGCAAAACTGGCACCTCATAATGTCACTCTACAGTCTGGTTGTGCTGCTTTGTGCTAGGAAAAGTCAGCAACAGGAAAATGCCCCACCAAAACATGATGATAGTATTCTCATCTCCAGGATCTGCACAGGCTGGAACATTGCTATTTTCACGAAGCTGCAATGCTGTCTTCCCAGATGCATTCAGTATCTGGTCATGGCTTTCCCCACTAGTTTTATTTTAAATCTTTCCCTTTTCATCACTCTGTAATTTGGTATCCACTTGTACCTTTATACTGCAGCACTGCTGGAAGCACTGCTTCTCACCCACCAGCTCTGGAGCTCTGGAGACAGCTTCCCAGGCAAAAGCAAAAGGTATCCAGGCAGACTGAAAATGAGATTACATTTTTAAGTTTCCCAACGTGTTTTTAATCTCTCTGATTCACTGGTCTCTAACTCACTAATCAAGATGACTGAGGCCACTGTGCAAACCACAAACAATGCAAGGACCCTTGCCTGAAAAGCTATGAAAGGGTAGTTGTTAAAATCACAAGAAAATCATTGGATGTTATGGGTTGGAAGGGATCTCTAGAGATCATCTAGTCCAACCCCCCTGCTAAGGTAGGTTCATCTAGGGCAGGAACACAGACAGGCAGATCTTGAAAGTCTCCAGAGAAGGACACTCCACAACCTCCTTGGGCAGCCTGGTCCAGCGCTCTGCCACCCTCATAGGAAAGAAGTTTCTCCTCATGCTGAAGTGGAACTTCCTCTCTTCCAGTTTATACTCATTGTTCTTTGCCCTATTACTGGGCACCACCAAAAAGAGACTGGCACCTTCATCTTGACACTCACCCCTTAGATATTTATCAACAGTCATAAGATCTTTCTCAGTTTCTCTTCTCACAGCCCCAGGTCTCTCAGTCCACCTTCATAGGAGAGATGTTCGTGTCCCTTAATCATCTGATAGGTCTCCACTGGAACCATCATTCTGTGGATCCAGTGCCCAAATCAAGATCAGAAGGTGCAATGGGAACCCTGAGATCTGCCTAGAAGGATCTTGGCAGTCATTCCAACTTGTCACTGTCACAGACATACCAGACCCATCTCACATACACCATGGCAAGGAGCTGCAGCTTACCTAGTACTATAGAGCAGCTTTCCTTTGAGCGTAGGGATGACCGCAAGCACTATAGTGTGCACTGCTGCTCCTCATCATAGTCAGAAATAGCCTCTCCTGGAAGAAGTGTCCAGCTTGCCACCAGTCCAAAGTTGCTGGGCTGTTTCTACCTAACCATGCATGCTCTTCTGTGCCAGAGATGCCACTTGACCCACGCAGTTGAGAAGGCTGTAAATGTTGCTATGAATCATAGAATGGACTCAGCTGGAAAAGACCTTTAATGGCTGGACCCAATGACCTTATCTAACTCTACCAAGTCTGGGACCAAACCATGTCCATCAGCACCACACCTCTGCATCTTTGAAACACCTCCAGGGATGGGGATTGTGGCAGTTGTAAAGTTAACACTCCAGTTTCACTCAAAATTTTAAATAGAGAATTGTATTGGATGCAGAAGAAAACAGTAAGATACATCTATATAATTTCATCAGTTTGCTAGACTAATATATAATCTGCTGTGTAAATAATTTTCTGTCCTTTGTCTTTCTGCCTCCTGCTCACTCTCGCTCTTCCCTCCTCCACGCTGACTGATTTCTGCACTAACCTTAGCTGAGCAGGTAACACTGGGGCCTCTTTGGTTTTCTCACCGAGGGAAGGAGAAAAAAAGTAGCTGTTAGCCCCTTCTGGGCTTCATCCAAGGGGGCTGAGGAACAATTCAGGGGGATCCCTGTGAGGGTTCTTCTGTTATTTCTGAATTGGAAATATATTTTTGTACATATGCATTGTATGATATGCTTGTAAATTTTAGCTTGCTATAAATACATAGATTCCTTTCCTTCTAAGCCATCTGAGCTGGTCTGGTAATTTTATTTGGGGTAATTTTCCATCCACCACAGGGATTGAACAACCTTCCTGGCAAGCCTTTCAGTGAAGAGGTTTCTTCTAATCTCCAACCTAAACCTGCCCTGATGAAACCTCTCATCCTATTGCTTGTTACTGGGGATAAGAGACCAATGTCTCACTCCAATCTCCATTCAGGGAGTTGTAGAGAGCAAGGAGGTCCTCCCTCAGCGTCCTCAACTCCAAACTAAACAATCCCAGTCCCCTCAGATGCTCCTTCTAAGACCTGCTCTCCAGACCCTTCACCAGCTCCCTTGCCCTTCTCTGGACCTGCTCCAGCACTTCCCAATGTCTTTCTTGTAGTGAGGGCCTCAAAACTCAACACAATACTCAAGATTTAGCCTCAACAGTGCTAAATACATGGGGACAATGACTTCCCTGGTCCTAATGGTCACACTATTCCTGATTCAGGCCAGGATGCTATTTAGGGAAGCTATGGAGCCAAGACCTGAGAAGTCTTTTGGAGCAGGTTCTCACTGCTTTTCCCCAGTGTCTGGAACAATAATTATTTTCTGTTCTTGGTTATTTCCTCCTCATTATCCACTGCAGTACAAGCTACCACTGCCAGTTTCTTAAGACAGGAGAGCAGGTCTGGCTGGCAGAGCTTATACATAAATATGGCTGAACAGTCAAGACACTGGGGACATGAGCAGACAGAGAGAACAAAATGCTTCCTGCTGCACTACTGCATATGACACAAATATAAAAAAAAGCCCCACAGAGGTCATCAACATCTGCAGTTGGTTCAGACTATTGCCACGGTAAGCTCAGTCACCTGTCTCCAGCTGCCACAGTGCCTCCCACAATGACTTTTGTCAGTCTGATCAGAACATACTCCTTAAGCCATGCTGGATGGACTCCTCAGGATTCAGCATCCACCTTCCACTTTCTAAAGGAAAGGGAAGAAGTCTAATACTATCCAGCACTTCACAGAAAGAATCCGGGACAAGGAATTAATTACTTCAAATACTTCAAAATACTTTTTAAAAAGTGTACTTTTTAAAATACTTTTAAATCTGCTGATTTCTGGGAATTTTCCAATCCATTATTTTGCCAAGACGACACACATCGGATTCTTAAGACTCTTGAATAAAAAAAGAAAAAGTAAGATTTGAGCCTGAACAGTTCAGCTTCCACTCCTGAAATGCAGATCTAAGCTACAATGGGGCAGAGTGGCTGGAAAATTGCCAGGCAGAAAAGGACCTGGGGGTTCTGGTTGACAGACAGCTGAACATCAGCCAGCAGTGAGCTCAGGTGGCCTAGAAGACCAAAAGCATCCCGCTCTCGATCAGGAATGGTGTAGCCAACAGGAGCAGGGAAGCAATTGTGTCCCTGCACTCAGCACTGGTGAGACTGCACCTAAAATACTGGGTTCAGTTTTGGGTCCCTCACCACAGGAAAGACATTGAGGTGCTGGAGCATGTCCAGAGAAGGATACAAAGCTGGTGAAGGGTCTAGAGAGAATGTCTGGTGAGAAGCAGCTGAGGGAACTGGGGTTGTTTAGTCTGGAGACAAGGAGGCTGAGGGGAGACCTCATTGCTCTCTACAACTCCCTGAAAGGAGGCTGGAGTGAGACATTGGCCTCTTCTCCCTAGCAGAAGGGACAAGCAGAAGAATGAGATGAAATGGCCTCAGGTTGTACTAGGAGAGGCTTAGATTGGATATTAGAAGAGGCTTTGCAAACACTGGAAAAGGCTTTCCCAGGAAGGCAGTTGAACCCTCATTCCTGGAGGTGTTTCAAAGATGCGCTGAGGGACATAGTTTAGCCCCAGACTTGGTAGAGTTAGAGTGGGTGGACTTGATGATCTTAAAGGTATTTTCCATACAAAAGGATTTTATGATTCTGTGATTATCAGTCAGTATCGAGCTGCTCAACCGTGAGGATACCCTCCACAGTACAATCACAGAAGACAGACAGATCCTAGGGAAGGTTTTCCTCAGGCCTCTTAGAATCACAGTACAACCAACAGCTCTCTCATGCTTGGTTAAAGCAGATAGAATCTCTTCACACTAACATCTGCAATATTTATGGTCAATAAGATGATGTATTGCTGCGAGATGCTGCCCAAGTACATCTCTGTTGCAAAAGCATTTGCAGCTCTTACCATGGACCACTGCTGTTGCTCCTCCCCAGTGGAATCTGTTGTGCACCTCCACGTACACAGAGAAAACACAGAGTCAGTGAATGGGCCCCTGGAAAAAGGGCAGACAGGCAGAACAGAGACAGCCAGCTGAGCTCAGCAGAAAGAGATGAACTTCTAACAGCTGTTTCCAATATCCTCTCAAAGCACTGCAGTCAGCCTGAAATCTCAGTATGCTCAGATACCTTAAAAGCTGATGGACAAAGATCCAAAGCATCAGAAAACACGAGAGACATGGCTGCATCTCAGCCAGGTGGTCAGGCACAACTAAGCACATCAGCATGTGCATGACCAGGAAGCTTGATGCAGCTGCGTTCATATTTTACCCTCAAACCAAACAAAACAAAATTAAAAAATCTTCAGCAGCTGTGAAATGCACCCACTGTTTCCTTGGTGACAAAGGTGCTGCTCTCCGGAGTCCTTCCTGGAGAGCCACAGCCAGGACAGTGTGCTAAGGGCATCCTTAGATCTGTAGTTGCTCCTCAGAGGGCACCCACAGCACCCATCTTCACTCCAGTGCTCTACTGTCAGCAGCACAAAACCACTGGACTCACACAACCCTCAGTAGCTTTAAGTCCAGGTATTATCTGAAGCTCAAGAACACCATCAAGGTCTCAACATGCTCCTGAGCACGTAGAAGACTTTCAAGGTCTGCATCCAAAGGGTGACCCAGTGATAAATAAAAGCTGCAGGTAAGGCTGAAGAAGTTTAAAAAACACACATTAGCCAAACTAGGAGCCACTGGTCTTAAAATCAGATACTGGGATACTTGCTCAAACTGGAACACTACATCCACTGCAGAAGCATCCTCTGCAGCCCTTGTCTAGATGCCATTTGGCAGAGGGATTCCAGCAGAAACAGTTATTTTTAAGACTCAGATCTTCAAGTTAAACTTTTCATTAGGCTGCATGGATATCTTGGGGACTGTTCAGCCACAACCAGGTTAACTCTTCCAGGAGAGGACAGTATCTATGGAAGAAACTGACTTTATAGCAGCCACCAGCTACTCCCAACACTGTGAGCTGGCCTCCCCCCCATCCTAGCAGACACACCACCCCAACACTTCCCACTCAGGATCTGCCACCAAGTTGGTAAGCAAAAAAGTGCTGGCCCCCAAGGGCTTGCCTTAGATACCCTACAACTCTGTTTCAGCTTCAGCTCAGGCTTCCAAGCTTCAGGAAGGAAGCATCCAGCAACATTCAGGTTGCTGAAGGGCTTGTTTCCAGTTGCAGGAGGGCAACTGGAACACAGCTTTGCTAGGGTAGTGCTGCCAGTAGGATTTCAGGATGTGTCAGGCAGAAAAGGAGAACAGACTGCTGGCACGAGTCACCCACATGCATGATATTTGTTCATAGAAGTTGATTTCAGAAACAGCTGAGAAAGTTATTACCATTATTTCTACCTTTGTCTGCTCAATCTTGTTGTCCTAGTTACCAAAGCCCTGGTGACTAAGGCAACCAGCCTTGGCAAGTAAGAGGTAGAACGCAATGAGATGTGACACAAATATTTAAGATGACTCTGAAATAGCAAAAGCAGAAACATGTAACACAAGTTTTGCTCCCTCACCATAATTTCCTGCTCCCTGGTTTACTACACTTTTCACCATTCTCACAAAAGTTTGAGAATGGACACTCGGGTGTGTTTGTGCTATACCCAGGAGACACAAAATGAACTGCAAATCCAACTCAAACATGCAAGAGCTCCTCCTGCACACTTCAAGTTAACTGTAGACACTGGTGTGTGCCCAAGCCTTGTGCCCACACTGAAGATCGGACCTTGTGCTGCCTGAAACTGTGCCAGGTGAGCTTTAGGTTGGATATGAGGAAAATCTTCTTTACTGAAAGAGTAGCCAGGCATCAGAATAGGCTGCCCAGGGAGGCAAGGGAGTCACCACCCCCTGAGGTGTTCAAGAAATGTGTAGGCATGGCACTTCAGCACATGGTAGTGCTGGTTTTATGGTTGGACTTGATGATCTTAGTGGTCTTTTCCAGCTGAAACAATTCTATGGTTCTATACCACTCAATAAACATCCAGGTATGGCCTCTGCATTGTCCAGGCTCCATGCTGCGTGCTGGGAACATTTCACCCAGGCACTATCAGATATCTCCATCTGGGAACTGAGTAACACCACACTCTGTGGTTTCAGAAATTACTACAGGCTCTGCAAGTATTCAAGCCCTGAGCACACATTTGCTTCTCTCTTATTTTTATAACACATGTACAATACCCAGAACATCTCCAGGCTCAAGGCTGTATAAAACTAAGTCAAAAGGTACTTTTAGTGAACTGTGTGGCTTGGATGGTATAAAGAGAACAACTACTGCAGCGATAACGTGCCACAAAATTATCAGAAACATATGTCCATCTGGTAACAATCTAGTCTCAGAGAAATATCTTTGTTATCGAAAAGCACCATTTACTAGCACTCTTAAAACATCCAAGGGCTGAGGTGATACAGCACAAATCATAGGACAGAAAGTTAGGGGTTGGAAGTGCCTTCTGAATATCATCAAGTCCAATCCCTTCCCAAAGCAGGATCAACTAGGGCAGGTCACACAGGAACACATCCAGATGGGTCTTGAAAGTCTCTAAAGGAGACTCCACAACCTCTCTGAGAAGCCTGGTCCAGGGCTCCATCACCCTCACAGTAAAAAAGTTTTCCCTCAGGCTGAGGTGGAACTTTCTGTGTTCCAGTTTGTATCCACTGCCCCTTGTCCTATCACAGAGCACCACTGAAAAGAGACTGGTTCCTTCTTCTGGGCACCCAGCCTAATCAAGACCTCCTCTCAGCCTTCCCAGACTAAATAGCCCCAGGACTCTCAGCCTTTCCCATAAGAGAGACATTCCAGTCCCCAAATCATCTTTGTAGTCCTTTACTGTACCCTCTCCAGCAAGTTCTTGTCCTTCTTGAAGCCAGGAGCCCAGAACTGGACACAATATTCCAGATGAGCCCTCCGCAGGGCAGAGTAGAGAGGAAAGACTCTTGACCTGCTGGCCTCACTTTTCTTAACGCACCTCAGGATGCCATTTGCCTTCTTGGTCACAGGGCACATTTCTACCTCATGGTCAGTCTGTTGTCCACCAGCACTCAGAGGTCCTTTTCCCCAGAGCTGCTGTTTGGTCAGCCCCCAACCTGTACTGATCTGTGGGGTTGTTCTTCCCTGAATGCAGGACTTCACACTTGCCCTTGTTGAAGTTCCTCGGGTTTCTCCCCACCCATCCCCCCAGCCTGTCCAGGCTCAGCAGGCACATTGCCCTAAGACTCAGCCCCCACTCCTCTCACAAGCAGCATGAATGAGAAGCCATTTGGGAAGCCAGGAACCAGGTTGTGACTTCAGGGAATCTATGCAAGGTGCCACAGCAACTGTACAAACCCTTATCACCTGAGACCACTACCTTCAGAAATTTCAGACAGCCCTTCTAGCACCTGGATGGCAGCCAGTTGTCCTGCTTTCTGGCAGCAGGATTGAAGCTTAAGTAAGATCAACCTGGCTCAATGTTATGAATAGAAGATCTCCAAGAGACATCAAAGCACCTGGGGCATCTGGCCAGGCTGTGAGGGTACAATAAAAGAGATCCTTGAACTGCCACCACAACTGATCCCTCAAGTTTCTCAGTATGAAGAAACAATACACTGGAGATCTCTGCAGACTCCATGCCTTGGTACTGGAGCAGCAGGCATGTTCTGTGCAACACAAACAGCTTCTTCATTACAAAAGTAGCCTGAGCTGCTTCAGCATGACAGACAATAAAAGCATAAAATCAGACCTACTGGAATGAGTAGCCCTCAGATCCACTTTACAAAGGCTAACAATAATCCAGAGCACATCACTCTTCCAGTATTTTTCAAAATCCCAGAAATATAACTGGGGCATTTTAACTTTGTTCTTGTTACATCATCTCTCAAAGCTTGAACATTAAGTAGCTGCTATTGAACACCTTGCTGAAGCCTCAGTCAGACAACACCACTGACCCTCTGGCCCAGAGGATTAGAAAGGGTTAGCAGGCTTAATACTCTTGTCAGCCCCTCTGACTGCTCAGAATCAACATGTAGAAAGTACAAATTACTCCAGAAGTTCTAGAGATGGCTGAAACATGAAACTCATCTATCAGGTGGTGGTGAGACACTGGAACAGGTTGCCCAAGGAGGCTGTGGATGCCCCCTCCTGGGAGGTGTCAAGGCCAGGTTAAAAAAGGTCTTAAGCAGCCTGATCCAGTGAAAGGTGTCCATGTCCATAGTGGGGAGTTTGGAATTAGATGACATTTAAGGTTCCTTCCACAGTATCACAGTATCACCAAGGTTGGAGGAGACCTCAAAGATCATCAAGTCCAACCCATTACCACAGACCTTGAGACTAGACCATGGCAACAAGTGCCACATCCAAACCCGCCTTGAACACCTCCAGGGACGGTGACTCCGCCACCTCCCTGGGCAGCCCATTCCAGTGGGGAATGACTCTCTCAGTGAAGAACTTTCTCCTCACCTCGAGCCTAAAATTCCCCTTGCGCAGCTTGAGACTGTGACCTCTTCCAACCCAAATTATTCTATGATCTGCATTTCTGCTGATTTTGTCTCCCTCTGCAATACACCAAGAGGCAGCAAGTCCTGCCTGTTTTTGATGATACAAGACACTCTGCAATGGAATGCCTGCAAAACAAAAACCCTGGATGTACAGATAGAATCATAGAACGGTTTGGGTTGGAAAAGACCTTTAAGATAATAGAATCCAGCCATTATCTCATTCTACCAGCACCTGGTGCTAAACCATGTCCCTCAGCACCACATCTCTCCACCCTTTTAACACCTTTAGGGATGGCAATTCAACCACCTTCTGTGAACAGCCTCTTGCAGTTTTTCACAACCCTTCCAATGAAGTTTCTTCTAATCTAGAACCTAAACCTTCCCTGGTGCAACTGGAGGTCATTTCCTCTTGTCCTATCACTTGTTACTAGGGAGAAGAGAAAAATTTCATTGACAGTGGAAATGTAAAACAGACACCTCAACTCTTCTTGCAAGAGAAGAGAATTAACCCAGCAATGGGAATAGATATGAAACATGAAAGAAAAGTTACGAATCATAGAATGGTTTGGCTCAGAACAGACCATCTAGTTCCAACGCCCCTGCCATGGGCAAGGACACCTTCCACTAGTCCAGGCTGCTCAAGGCCTTATCCCACCTGGCCTTGAACACCTCCATAGAGGGGGCACCCACAATGTCCCCAGGCAACCTGTTGCAGTGTCTCACCATCCTCACTGGAAAGAATTTCTCCATAATATGCAGTCTAAAGCTTCCCTCCTCAGGCTTAAATCTATTCCCTCCTGTTCAGAAGATATCCAGAAGCTACAAGACACAGATCAAGCACGTGACTATGAAAGGCACCTGCATCAGCCATAGTCACCTCTGCTTACAGGTTTGGTAGCTACATAAGGCACACAGTCACTCTCCATGAATAAGCTGTGTGCCACACCTCGTGCATGAAGCAATACACAGTCCCTCCAGAGTAATGCTGCTTACTTCACAAAAGGCAGGTTGAGGCAGTTGGTTTTATCTGAGTATCCCACACAAAAAAAAGAGGTGCTCACAGACATTGAAGTGCTGGGTTTCACACTCAGCTTGCCCACTGGAAGAAGAAAAGCTTAAAGGGAAGACTCTTCCCTCATAGAACAAAGAGCTGCAGGGGTTATTTGTCAGCTGTTTCTGGGAGGGTTTGGGCTTTTTTTTTTTTGCACTGCTTCAGCTGGTATCTGAATACTATTAAGCTGTTCAGCAGACACCTCTGACTGTGAGCTGCACTGCTGACTGAACTGCCTCTAGCATAAGATCTCAAAGTCCTGTGAATATACCTGCCATTCACTTGCTAGACAATGGTTGATTGCAGCCCCAGCTCCACCATGTCACTTTGGGCTTAAAACACCTCTGTGCCCAGAAAATTCTGTGCAGTGTGAAACCTAATGAGAAAGGATGAGTTCCTACATGTGCTGAACTGGGAATTCTGATGCTTCAGAGCAGCTCCACTATGCTCTGGTGCCTTTGGAAGGGCTTTTCTTCCACTTAAAGACATTGTTCCATCTCTGCAGAGAAATTTATTCAAGTAGTCACCTGGAGAATGGACATGAGTTTTAAAGGTCTGTACAGTCTGACCTCCCATAGACGAACACCATGCTTGCTCAAGCAAACAGAAAATGGCCATGCACCAACACCCCACAGAAAACTGGTCCATCATTTCTCAATGAGTAATGAAACAATCGGGGTTGGTGTCAAGCCTCGCCTGAAATTTATTGCCCTTTTTGAGAGGGTATGTCAAGAGTAAAAAAAAAGGCTACAAAGCTGAAAAAGTGTCACACCTCATCAGATACTGGGCTCAGCTCCTTTTGAAAGGCAAAGCAGCAGCCTGATTCCAGAGGGAATCACACTGCTTTCTCTGATAACACAGTGTCTGATACTCATTTGCAGGAGCTGAATTTACCATTTGCAAAACCAACTTCAAAGTCATTGTCGC
Organism: Ramphastos sulfuratus; assembly: GCA_013399055.1. Lineage (NCBI taxonomy): Eukaryota > Metazoa > Chordata > Aves > Piciformes > Ramphastidae > Ramphastos > Ramphastos sulfuratus. Next base: position 10,768 of record WBNM01029028.1, on the reverse strand, counting down.
ATTAAAAAGCACCAAAATCTTTACACCCAAAAGCAAAGCTAAAGTTTTTGAAGAGCTCTGATTCCCATCCTGAACTGTTCTGCCTGAATCCAGAGATGAGTCATTGTTGTATTAAACAGCATAAAAATCTTTACACCTACAGGCAAAGCTAAAGTTTTTGAAGAGCTCTGACTCTTGAGCTGCTCTGCCTGGATGCAGATGGCTGCTCAAGTTGTTCCCTAGAATTAATTTCCTTTCCCAAAACACAGTACTAATCAGAAGGAGAAAGGTTCCCTTCCCCATTGCACAATCCTGGCCTGCAAGTCTCCAATACAGATTTACAGATTCCATTGGGTTGGAAGGGACCTTCCAAGGTTGTCTTGTCCAACCCCCATGCAGTGAGCAGGGACACCTCCAACGGGCAGGCTGCCCAGGGCTAGGCATTTAGATGATGTTCTTCAGAAACGGGGACAATGATCACCACCCACCCTCACAACTTCGCAGCACCCAGAGTACAACATACCTGCCTGTTCTGATGCCTCTCCAGCAGACAGCAGACCTTAACTGCACACAAGCACCTGCACAAGCTGCTTATGAGCAGATCCCATGTCAAGTTCTTGGTGGGCTGGTCATCTGGTGGGTTTTACCACTCCCTAACTTCTCCTCAGCATGGGCCCTACCACTGTGTTACCTAAGCCCAGAGACAACTGCAAGGTTTGGAAGCACTTATTTCCAAGTAAGTCAAGACTTTTAGGTTACTTTGTATGGAATCTGAAGTTGGACTTCATGATCCCCATGGTTCTCTTCCAACTCTGGAGATTCTGATTTTGAGATATTTGAACTGTAAATGTCTTTTCTATCTTAACACAACTAAAGCATGTGAATCAGCAACCCTGCAAAGGACATCAGAGCAGCTGCAGGAATTGGCTTATACTGTGGACAGCCAAACTTTCAGGCCACTTCCAGAGAGGCAGCAGACAGCTCTTCTTTTCTTCATAGGCCCAGGGAGAAGTAAGTGAGAGGAAATGGTGGGTCTCTGCTTGAGAAAAGTTTCATTTTTTTTCTTTTCTAAAAATAAAAAAATTAATTACTCTGCCCCCTGCTTTGCCTAAAAGCAGGGCAACCAATCAATATCTCAGGTAAATGATGGTTTGCATGTCCCTTCCCATCTCTTATGAAAATTAAGAGAGAGGGCAGGGTTTCAAGTACACCAGAAGAGAAGGCTTCTCAGCAGGGAAGAGTCAAGGTCAGGACTGTTCATCCCTAGCAGTGCCACTGCCTGAAAAGTTGGCATTTCTCCCCTCACCCACTGAGTGACAAACTCCCTCAGAAGAGACAGGAAAACAGGCAGATTGTCTTCTCCTTGCCAAAACCATGCTGGCTAATCCCACCCAGGTCCATAAAGGAGAAGATAGAAGTTAGCTACCAGGAAGGAAGAAATTTGAAAAAAGAAATAAAAAATAGTATCCATCCAGCAGCCACGTTTCAGAGTGAATTTTCATCAGACCCTCTTTTTGCCCTCCAGCACAGCTGCTGCTATCTCTAGGGAGTCCCACCAGGCAATGCTGTTCTAGGAAGAGGCAGCTTAGAATCACAGAACTGTTTCAGTGTTCTACCATCTGATACTAAGAAGAGATTCACCCCCACCTTACTCTGACCTCCTTTAAGGGAGTTGAGGAGGCTGAGGGAACACCTTACTGCTCTCTACTTCTCCAGACTAAACAGCTACAGTTCCCTCAGCTGCTTCTCACCAGACCTGTTCTCTAGACTCTTGACCATCTTTGTTGCCTTTCTCTACACATACTCCAGGAACTCCTTTAGGTTGGTGATAAAATTAATTCAGAAAGGAGAAAACAGCTCCTACCAGCTTGCTCCTACCCCATGCCCTGCTACAGCTGTCAGCAGTTTCTGGGAGTTAGTGCTAGATTTGCATTCAAATTCCTACTAACTAGTCACCCAAAGCACCACTTCCAGGCAAGCTTTTCCATCCTCCCAGGGCTCAACAGTGTCTCTCACAAACTGCGGTCACATTGCCTTATGCTCACTGTAATTCCCATGTGTTACTAAACTACTCACACTACAGGTGATTTAGTAAGGCAGCAAGAGGCTGGAAGTCTGCCAACAGCCATTGAGAAACAGCTTGAAATGCATCCCAAAGGACAGGGGAAAAACTCAACCACACATCTCATAGCCCAGCTTTCTCATCTGCAGCAAAAGAGGTGCCTGAAGAACAACTTAACACTCAACAGGTTTGTTACACTCTGAAGCTGCAGCTACAGGAGCTGTCTGCAGTCAGGAGCATGATTTTACATTCACTTTTATACCTGGGTGTAGCTCAATAATTCACAGCATGGAGACAGATCTGATTACAAAACATGTCCTTGAGGAAAATCTTCACCCATTTCTGGAGCCACCAAGAAACACAACTTGTCTTGATGAGAAAATTACTTATTTTCCATCCTGGCCTGGATCAGGAATAGTGTGTCCAGCAGCAGAAGGGAAGTGATTGTGCCCCTGTACTCAGCAATGGTGAGGCTGCACCTCGAAAACTGGGTTCAGTTTTGTGCCACTCGCTCAAAGGACATTGAGGTGCTGAAGCGTGTCCAGAGAAGAGCAACACAGCTGGTGAAGGGTACAGAGAACAGGTTTGGTGAAGAGTGGCTGCAAGAACTGAGATTGTTTAGTCTGGAGAAAAGAAGGCTGAGAGAAGACCTCCTTGCTCTCTACAATTCCCTGAAAGGAGGTTGGAGTGAGATGGGGGTTGGCCTCTTCTCCCTAGTATCAGGTGATGGAACAAGAGAAAATGGCCTGAAACTGTGCTAGGGGAGGTTTAGGTTGGATATGAGGAAAAATTTCTTTATGGAAAGAATGGTCAGGCATTGGAACAGGCTGCCCACAGGGTGGTGATGCTGTCGCTGTCCCTAGAGGTGTTCCAGAAACATGTGGACGTGGCACTCTGGGACATGTTTTAATGGCCATGGTGGTCTTAGGTTGATGTTTGGACTCAATGATCTTAAAGGTCTTTTCCAACCAAAACTATTCTACAGTTTTATCAGACACCTTCCTTGAAAGCAAAATCTGCTAACAGCTTCAAAACAAGGTCCTCATCCCTAGGGAAAGGAAAGCTGCCAGCCTTGATATTCAAAGGATGACAGCTCCCAAAAGCTTTAACTGCAACAGACAAAGTAAAAGGAAACGAAAACGTAACTTACAAATCACAGAGCTTTACAGGAACCACCCTACTACCAATGCAACAAAAAGTACCTGCCATATTCTGTGAGGGTAGCAAGAAATAAATATCCAGGATAACTTCAAACGGTTTTGTTCTTGAGTGTTTCCACATGGAAGAGCAATATTTTTACTCTCAGAGGAAAGGAAGCATTCAGCTCAGGTGAATGTGCTCTATGTTAGTCCTCCTTAAGGGAACTGAATGGTAGTTGAAGGAGTCCTGCAAGCTGTCCCAATCATGTCTCTGTACAGAATCACAGAATATTAGAGGTTGGAAGGCATCTCCAGAGAACATCGAGTCCAACCCCCCTGCCAAAAGCAGGATCCCCTAGGGTAGTCTGCACAGGAACGCATCCAGGCAGGTTATGAAAATCTCCAGAGAAGGAGATTCCACAACCTCTCTGAGCAGCCTGTTCAGTGCTCCATCACCCTCACCGTAAAGAAGTTTCTCCTCATGTTGCGGTGAGATCTTCTATCTTCAAGTTTGTGTAGTGAAACTCAGCACCCTCAAGAAATCCTTGGGTTTCAGGCTGTGAATCTTAAGACAGTAAGTCAAAACCAAAGTCAAAGACTCACAGAATCATTTGTGTTGGAAGGGACCTTAAAGATCATCTAGTTCCAACCCCTGTATGGGCAGGGACACTCTCCTCTACACCAGGTTGCTCAAAGCCCTGCCCAACCCTAACCCCGGCCTTAAACACCTCCAGGGAGGGGGCATCCACAACCTCCCTGAGCAACCTGTTCCAGTGTCTCACCATCCTCACTGGAAAGAATGTCTTCCTGATCTCCAGTCTAAATCTCCCTTCTTACAGCTCAACGCCATTCCCCCGCATCCTATCACTACAAGCCCTTGTGAAAAGCCCCTCCCCAGCTTTCTTGGAAGCCTCCTTCAGGTACTGGAGGGCAGTATAAGGTCTCCCTGAGAGCCCCAACTCTCACTTGTCCCCACAGGGAAGGTGCTCCAGCCCTCTGATCATCTTCACAGCCCTCCTCTAGACCCACTCCAACAGGTCAATGTCCGTGTGCTGGGGACCCCAGAACTGGACACTCAAAAGGTACTTCTAGAAATTCTAGACTTGGCTGTAACCACCCTGGAAGAGATTTACACTGAACAATTCTAACCTCAACAGCAAGTTTGGCTTGTAATCACAATACTCTGAAGGCAGAGACCATGCAGCTTCTCTCACACAAAGCTATCCTGGATTTTAAACCTTGATCTACTTAATTTTGCCTTCTTCCCAAAGAGGCTTCTGACATCCTGCACATCTCACAGCCACTTCTCCTTGAAAAGTCATTTTCTCTCAGAATATTAGGAAAAAAAAATAGGTTGTAATTAAGCGAAGTTATTAATCTTTTGTCACCTGGGACCCTAAATCTATTCATATTCATGTCAACAGAAACGTCTTCCATGACAATCAGGGCTAGACACAAGTGCGTCAACATTTTTCAGAACGTAATACAAGATCTTCTGGAGACCTATAACTAACAGCTCTGCCTTTTGTTCACAGCAGTGCTTAGCTGGGGTGTTGACCACTTCTGCTATCCCATCACCTACTATTTTTCTTGTCTGCATCTCACTCAAAGAAGACCATTCCCCTAGCACAGGCACAAACTGTCACAGTTTGTGAACCAGTTTCATACACATCTCATAGCTCTGCTAGCCAACCAAAGGAGAAATATCCATAGCCACAGGTCTTTGGAATATTTTTCAAGATTCTTCTTCTCAAGAGGAAGGAACTATCAGGATCTGCTCAAAGCTTAAAACATCTCCCCAAAAAAAGACACTTAGATATATGAACAGGTTGCCCAGGGAGGCTGTGGATGCTCCCTCCCTGGAGGTGTTCAAGGCCAGGTTGGACAAGGCCTTGAGTGACCTGTACTAGTGGGAGGTGTCCCTGCCTATGGCAGGGGGTTGGAACTAGATGAGCCTTGAGGTCCCTTCCAACCTTGCCAGTCTATGATTCCATGATTCCATGAAGTGTCTAGGCCATTTAAAAAGAGAGGCTGGAGAGCCCAGCAGCAGCTAGGCAGTCATTCCTCAGCTGGACAGATGGACAGGACTCAAATTTTGGGGCCAACTGTTCTCACACTCCTTGGACAAACTCCAAGTGGCTAGCGTAAGTTTCATCGCAGCTTCTTTAGGTAACGGTCAAGGCACAGAGAGGTTTGGGGACTTCCTTCACACATCACATCCCTGCCTGCAGGGGTACGAAACCAAAACTCCTCTGGTCTAATTTGGGTCCAGCGGTGTCAGGATTAAAGGATGACGGTAACTGCATTGCTTACTGTAGTTAAGAAACCATAATAAGGTTAAGAGATTTCCTTTCTCTCCCCTTGATTAGGCTGTGAGTAGGCAGAAGCTATAAGGCAAGGGGGTGGCTGTTAAACCCTTCCTCCTCCCGTTGCTTAAAGAGGTGTGTTTAGAGTTGTTAATCTTGCCTCCTTACTCATGTCTGACACTTCTCACATCACTGGTTTCAAGGCACATTTACCTCTGTCTGTATGGAGTGAGCACACCTTCCTGCACAAACAAAGAATGGAGCAGGCTCCTTAAAACCATTCCCACACCACACTGCCTCCATTCACATTAAATACCCTCACAAATGCATCACTGGAACTGCTTAAACTACTGCTAGTCATGAAACAGCTTAGCCTGACAATGCGTTGTTCATTCTCTCTCACCTCCTGTCCCATGCTTATATCAGTTCTTTCCAGGCTACCTCCTCTGTTTCCCCTCTCAACAACTCAGTGCCACCCCTCTGGAAAAAGACAGCAAATCCTGAGGACAGTTGAGAGTTATCTCTGCCACATACCCAGGCACATCAACCCACGAACAGGGGTTTGGAAGTGTGTCGAGCTCTCCATCACAGGGGATCTAGTAAGATCCTTTTTACAAGGATCCCACGGAAAAGACAAGGGGCAATGGGTACAAGTTACTCCTGAGGAGATCCTGATTGGACTCCAAAAGAAAATGTTTCCCCATGAAAACAGCTAGACACTGGAATCATCTTCCAAGGGAAGCAGTGGATTCCCCTACATTGGACAGTTGTAAGACTCAGCTTGACAGGGAGCTGGACAATCTCATTTCAACTATAATTTCACCTAGAAAGGTTGGGCCAGACAATCCTTGGGGTCCCTTCCATTCTGGCATTCTGTGGCCTCTAACCTCCCTCTAACTACTGATTTCTATGGAATATGGTTCTTTGAAACAGTTGCCCTTGACAAGTCAGAACAAAATTGGGCAAACAGTTGAGAAGTTGAGACATTCTGTATTTTCTCAGCAGTTTCCTGTGTGAGGCTGCTGCTCATTTGCTGTGTTACCCGCAACACCCAAACATTTGGAGGGGGGGTGGAGGGTAGAATCATAGAATCACAGAATGGTAGGGGTTGGAAGGGACCTCCAGAGACCTTGAAGTCCAACCTCCCTGCCAAAGGAGGAGCACCTAGAGCAGGTGACACAGGAACATATCCAGATGGGTCAAAGTCTCCAGCAAAGGAGACTCCACAGCCCCTCTAGACAGAAAATTAACTGAGAACAAACCATGGCAAACACCACACCTGTTGTGCCACCATATATGCACAGGAGAGTTGCACTGACATAATCATATCCCCAGGTAATGCTCCAGTGAGGCTTCACTGCTTTTACAGAAGGAATTTGGAACTCAGATCTGGTTCCAGACAGAGGGGTGAGATTTAATCCATCCCTTGCACTTTTTAAACTGTTGGATGGATCCCTTCACCTCCACTTCCCTCTCACCCATGTTTATCCAACCCACAGAGTAAAAACCCCCACAGAACAGCCACGTTTCATAATAGCACATCATGCAGCATCAGTTAACCATAACAGGATGTGAGACACTGCCATAGCCTCTTGGTACCTCCTGTCACACAAGCTGATTTCCAGATAATAAGCACATTGACAAGAAGCCTCTGCAGAGGAAGCATCTGCCCAGACAGCCTGTCCCAGTACGCTGCGCATGCTGGTCACTCACACAGCCATTAGACTCTCTCACACTCCACTGCAAGCCATGCAGATATTAATTGCCTCTACCAGGAGGAAAGCCTTTCCTCTGCACAAAGAGCCCTTAGCCTCTCATCAGAAAGTCAAAAAAATCCCAGCTGACTCCTACATACTGCTCCTCAACCTTCTTCCAGACCCAATCAGTAACCACGGTCCTCTCAGCCTGTTCTGGGGATTCCCACTTGGCAGCATCCAGATTAGAGAGCAAGGAAAATTCTCCTGGTGGTCTGGCTCTTGATGATTTCCCTCCAGTTTCAGGAAGGCCTCTGGCTTCCCAGCCCAGCTTCTCCAGTCTGTAGAAGCCTCAGCCATTTCCTCTAATTCAGCTTTGTCTTTCCATCTCAGGAAACACACCAGTCCATATGGGCAGTTCTGTAAGCCCCTATTTTTCCCAAGAAGATTTCTTCCTTGCTGAGTACTGGCAGTGTTCTGGCTTTGGGAGGAACCCTGCCACACCTCAAGAGCACTTCTGCATTAAAATGCAACTTCACAACCCTGCCGGCACACACAAGGAAACAGCAAGACTGCAGCATGGAAACAAGCAGCTGGCAACAAAGTGGGGACAACAGGAACAAGGGGTCACAGCTATGGCCTCAAGTGGTTATTTCAACTAGAAGAGCAGGTAACTTCAGATACTGGATCTGAATCTGTATCTTGCTTCAGTGTCCAAGTCCAAGCCTCCTGCCAAACCAGGATCATCTAGGGCAGGTCACACAGGAATGCATCCATAAGGGTCTTCAAAGTTTGCAGAGAAGGAGACTCCACAACCTGTTTGAGCAGCCTGTTCCACAGTTCCAGCACCCTCACAGTAAGTAAGTTTTTCCTCATGTTGAGGTGGAATTTCCTGTGTTCCAGTTTGTGTCCATTGCCCCTTGTCCACTGACACCACTGAAAAGAGACTGGTCCCTTCTAAACACCCATCCTTCAGATATTTATAGCCATCGACAAGATTGCCTCTCAGTCTTCCCCAGAGTTCTACTGACTGCAATCTCTGGAAAGTTGTTTTTTGCAGGCATTTTACAGGGGACATTACTGGAGAAATATCACATCTTCAACTGGTCACAGCATCACAGGATGTTAGGGGTTGGAAGGGATCTCCATAGATCGAGTCCAACTGCCCTGCAAGAGCGGGACCATAGAATCTAGCACAGGTCATACAGAGAGAAGGAGACTCCACAACCTTTCTGGGGAGCCTTTTCCAGTGCTTTGTGACCCTTACAGTAAAGAAGTCCCTCCTCATGTTGAAGTGAAACTTCCTATGCTGTAGTTTATACCCATTGCCCCTTGTCCTATCACAGGGCACAACTGAGAAGAGTTTGTTCCCTCTCTCGACTCCCAGCCCTCAGATATTTATAAACATTGATCAGATCCCCTCAAAGTCTTCTCCTCACCAGGCCCAGGTCCTTCAGTCTCTTCCTGCAGGGTAGTGCTTCAGCCCCTTAATCATCTTTGTAGCCTTCCATTGGACTCTTTCCAGTAGATCCCTGTCCCTCCTGAACTGGGGAGCCCAAAACTGAACACAACATTCCAGGTGAGGTCTCACCAGGACAGAGTAGAGGAGGAGGCGACACACTCCTCTTAACGCACCCCAGGATCCCAGTGGCCTTCTTGGCCACAAAGGCACATTGCTGTCCCATGGATAGCTTCTTGTCCACCAGCACTCCCAGGTCCTTCTCCACAGGGCTGCTCTCCAGCAGATCACCTCCCAACCTGTACTGGTGCTGTTTATTATTCCTTCTCAGGTGCAGGACTCTGCACTTGTCCTTGTTGAACCTCATTAGGTTCCTCTGTGCCCAGCTCTCCAGTCTGTCCAAGCCTCACTGGTCATTGCTGTACTTAAGATCATTGTGCTTGGAATTCCAGCTGCTCCCTTGGAGTTTGCCCAAAAGTAACCTCAGGGCAGACAGAAGAAAAGTGGAAGCCTGCAGCAGCACATTGATCTTTCTGTCATTTTAGCCACGCTGGAATTAGGCATCATAAAAATCAACTTGAGGCTATTTCCTCTTGCCCTGATCAGCATTAGCATCGCTAACATCACAGAACTTTTCTGACAAACAGAACAGATTTTAAACTTGTCTGTCTACCTACACAGAATTGCTGCTTTAACAAAAGCTGCTGCAGAACCAGCTTAGCTCAGAGCAGCAGTCAGTGGCATAGCAAGGTGGTACCACACCACAACTCCACAGAGCCACAGCACCAGCAGTCTGTCACCATACCTGTTGCTAAACAACTTTTTCTCGGTGTCTCCAGGCTAAAATAAAGTGTGTTAGGGAGTTCACCACCACAAAGCAGAGAGCAATTACAAAAACACCACTCAGCCTTCTCCACAGGAGTTAAAAACAAGTACTTAAGAGGGAGTGACAAGTACCTTTCAACCAACTTTGAAAGTGCTAATGGGGATGCTGGACAGGCTACATCCTAACACTCATCACCTGGCAGAGCTTGCTGGATTACACTTCCAAGTCTTCTGGAGATGTGCCAGCACAGCCAAGAGGGGGGGAAACAGTGAAATGAGGTCAGGGTTAGTTCACTGATTCACATCAACTTCCTCCAGTTCTCTACTGTAGACATTTGTTCAAGTGTCAACAGACACCTGTCTGGCAAACCTTGCTAGAGTGACTTAAAACACGGGGAGGGCATCCTCAATGGTTCAGACTGTCCTGGCAGGGAGTTCCATGCACACTAACTATAAAGGGACCATGTGCCACACAGCAGCTTCTGCAATGCACAGTCTAACAACTTCCTTGAAAGCAGAGTTAAGGTTTCATTACAGCTTGCTACTTGTGAAGAAGCAAACCCACCAAACATCCTGTTTCCTTGAGCAGGCAAGTGCCTTAGATATAACTACCTGTGGGCTCAGGAACACGATTCGTAGAACAGGCTGGGTTGGAAGGGACCTTGAAGATCATTTAGTTCCAACTCCCCTGGCACTGGCAAGGACACCCTCCACTAGACCTCACTGCTCAAGGCCTCATCCAACCTGGCCTTGAATGCTTCCAGGGAAGGGACATCCACAACCTCCCTGGGCAACCTGTTCCAGTGTCTCAGCATGACAATACTATGATGGAAAGAGTGGCACAGGGGAGGGACTGAAGTGATACAGGTCTGTAGAAGTGACAGCATGGACATCAACTTCTATTTCTGAAGCTTCTTCACTACTGTGAGGGGAAAAAAAAAAAAGGATGCTTAATTCTAAAGAGCTGTCTAGTTAAGATTCTTCCATGAAAAGGATTCTCACCAAAAGTGGTGAATTTGTATGTAAGCTTTTCACCTGCCTGCAACACAACCTGCTAATAAGCGGAGCCTGTAAAATCCACTTCTCTGCGCAGATTCTTGTGGTTGAAGTAGGTCCCTGAAATAAGGGTGACTTTTCCATACTTCCACAAACCAGTATTGCAACAGTTAAAAGTTATCCCCAAATTAGTGCCCTGGGTTCAGTTAGGAGAGAGTTAATTTCTTCACAAGAAGCTGGGAGGGGCCAGCTATCTGAACCAGCCAGTGGGGTACTCTACACCGTACTGGGGAGGGACTTTTCACAAG